>CACVCL010020455.1:0-83326 GCA_902729485.2 Mus minutoides | reverse complement strand
CCTGGCTTGCTCAGCCTGCTCTCTTATAGAACCCAAGACTGCCAGCCCAGAGATGGTCCCACCCCCAAGGGGCCCTTGATCACTAATTGAGAAAATGCCTCACAGCTAGATCTCATGGAGGCATTTTCCCAACTGAAGCTCCTTTCTCTGTGATAACCCCAGCTGTGTCAAGTTGACACAAACCTAGCCAGTACAGTTCATTAAAAAACTAATAGTGATATATGTTATTTTAAAATATCATACAGTTAATATATTTTGAAATATTTAAAATTTAGATTGAGAAAAACGTATGTATTTTTAGTATTGCTGTAGACAAACATCTACATAAGACTGTTCAATTGATTGTTGTTTTATATCAAACAACTCTTATAATACTCATTTTTATTGTTACAATATTCCATAAATTTTAAAGAATATGATTAAAAATGAAAGCTATTGCAGGTTTTGAAGGGGCTCTCTGGGAGGAGTTGGGGTACAAAAGGGAAAGAAAAATGTGATGTAAGTCTATTTACTCAAAATATGATTTTAAATGTTAAGAAATTAAAATAAATTGAAATTATGTATCTTTTCTCATCATAAAGCAATAAAACTTAAAGAAAAAAAGAATTATAATTGAAAAAAAAAAGGCGGTGCTAGTGTCAGTAAGTGGAAGACATATTAAAACAGGATTCAATTCAAAAAAAGAAAAAGAAAAAAAGAGCCAGAGGACCAGGAAGTCTGCTGAAATTATGTCTCTTACATTTGGCAGGGAAGCTATGACCATGACATTTTTATAAAATATGGATGCGTAGACAATACCTGAACAATGACAATACCAGTTGACATGGATAGGTATTTTAGTTAGGGTTTCTATTACTGATAAACACCAGGACCAAAAGCAACTTATCAGGGAAAGGGTTTATTTTGTTTACACTTCTACACCTATACCTACACACCTACACCTATGCCTACTGTGGGAAGCGGATGCGGCCCGCATGAGCCAAGATGGTGCCCAGGTTCATTGCCAAGCCCCGTGAAGCTGCACATGCGCAGTGGCAACAATCACGTGTCATCCCTCGTGCTCTGTGTCCTTAGCCTATCCCCAAGTGTCTAGCCTGCATGCTTGAGTGCAGCATGCTTGATGCTGTTTGGGCCCTGCAGGGTGGAGTGAGATGAGGCAAGAGGGTCTGGGAATATATTGGACTGCACTGAATAAAGAAAGGAAGGAGCTCGCTGCTGAGATTGGGGTTGCTGCAGCCTACACTTACGCCTACACCTACACCCATACCTACACCTACACCTAAACCTACACATACACCCACACCTACACCTACAGCTAGGCTTCCATGGAAAGAAGTCAGGTAGGAACCCAGAGGCAGGAGCAGATATAGAGGCCATGGAGGAGTGCTGCTTACTGGCTCGCTCTTCATCATTTTCTCAGCCTACTTACATTTCTACAGAGTGGTACTGTCCACGCTGGTCCAGGTCCTCCCATATCAATCACCAATCAAGAAAACAGACCATAGTTTGACCAATAGGCCAGTCTGGTGGGGGCATTTTCTCAACTTAGGTTCCCTCTTCCAAAATAACTGTAGTTTGTGTTAAATTAATATAAAACTAGCCGGCCCAATGAGGGAAATCTGAGCATCTGAGCCACCCTCAGATGAAGAGCTACAGGCAGTTAATGCTTGCTGAGAAAGGGAGAGTTAGTCTTCCTCTGGGAGAGTTCTCTGACTGGTTATTCAGTACCATGTAGTCAGCCCTAAACACACACACACACACACACACACACACACACACACACACACACACACACAGAGTTACATTTGCTCATATATATGTGACAATAATAATTATATAACAAAAAAGAGACCGTGGGTTGAGAGTGAAGGGAGACCACAGAAAGAGTCGCAGGGAGGAGAGGGAAGGGTTAAATTATATAATTAGATATTATTTATAATTTTTTACACACTTATTTTTATATATTTATTATATTTTAATTTAAAATAAGATTAAAAATTTAAATTTTAAATGTGGGCAAGGTACCAAATATATTTTTCTTGTTTGTTTTTTTGAGACTGGAATCTTGCTAGGTAGTCTAGGCTGGCCTCATCAAATTCACTTCTTCAGAGTGCTGAAATCGTAAACATTTACCATTATGTGATGATGCGCTCTCTCTCTCTCTCTCTCTCTCTCTCTCTCTCATGTGTTTGGGTGTGCATTTATGAGCTCTGTTTGTATGTATGTATATGGTATATGTGTGTGTGTATGCATCTGTGTCAAGGTAGGAACAGGTGTGTGTGTGTGTGTGTGTGTGTGTGTGTGTGTGTGTGTCTGTGCAAGTGTATGCATGATTAGGTCAAGAGGAGATTGGCAGATACCATACTCTATCTTATTTCCTTGAGACAGGCTCACTTACTGAACCTGGAGTTCCCTCTTTCTTGGCTAGCAACCTATGTGATCCCTCTCCCTGACTCCCCAACAGGACACTAGGGTTACACATGCACACACCTGCACATGGCTTTTATGTGTGTGCTCTAAAAATCTTTAATTAAATTAAAGATCTAAAAAAATGACAAGAAAAATAAAAAGGGGGGATATCTTGCTCCTGGTGCAGCACTGTGGGCTTGTGGTTTGATTGTCAGCCGACTAATCTGAAAACTGGCTTTTAGGTCAAAAATCACAAGAGCACTTTGTGTGGCTAGCTGCAATCCAGGTTTATGAGCCTTATCTAGTCACTGACTGTTCTGTTAGCAGAAGCTCACTCCCTTCTTTCAGTTCATGTACCTTCCTGCCTTGAGTGACATCAGAAAGTAAGATCAACTGTGGGGAATGTTCACTAAAAGATTAATCACATACGAATGTTTGAAAAGGTTCAGATTCACCTTTACACATAGAAAGATGGAAGGAAGGAGGGAAGAAGGAAGGAAGAAGGAGAAAAGAAGGTGATAACAATTCCTGTGGAAGCAACACCCCTCAGGACATTAGTTCTCGGCATCTGTTAAATGTTACAGCCAGCAGCAGAGCTCTAAAACTCCTTATGCTCTGGCAACAGCCCACACTGATAAATTAAATTTAGAGTCTGCCATGAGACCCAGACAGCCAGTTGTTTATGAAGTTCCCCCAGGTGACTCTGTTGTGGCTAAGGCTGACGACACTGTCTTGGACCGTAAGCTCCACCGTCTCCACTAACATTCACCTAAGAATGAGGTCCAAGGAGAAACTATTGCAAAGCTTGTGGAGGTGGCAGCCAGGGTGGAAATGGAGCCTCAAAGAAGGATGTGTCCTGTCACACACACTTGAGGACTCCTCCAGTCTCTACCCCAAGTCATTTATTCATTTATTGTTTTTTGAAACAGGTCTCACTATGTAGCTATGGCTAGCCTGAAACTCATTATGTAAAACAGGCTGACTTCAAACTCAGAGCAATCCATCTGCCTCTACCTCCTGAGTGCTGGGATTAAAGATGTGCACCACCACACATACACCTGTCCAGGTCATTTTCTTAAACCAGACCTGGGAGCAAGGAGCTGAGCTGAGTGCTACAAAATTATCAGACTTCTTTCTAAATTAAAATAAATGCAAATGTGTATGTGTGCATACATGGGGTGTGTGTGTGCGCGCGCGTGCAGCCCATGGAAGTGGAAGTGGTTCTCTACCTGTACCACGTGGGTCCTACGGATCGAACTCAGTTCATCAGGCTCGGTGGTCAGCGCTTTACTTGTTGAGCCATCTTGAGAGCTTCTGGCACTCAGGTTTTAAGGCATGTATAATAGGAAAATGAGATAGAAGCTAGGAAAGGTGAAATGGCTATAAAGCGTTGGGCGGCTTCCTTCAGGGTGGGAGGTGATGGGATCGCTTCACCCGCACGCCTCTGACTGTGCTTAAGATCGTCTCTAACCACCGTTCACTTCCTGCTGCAAATGGTTCAACCTTCAACCTTTTCAGAACTGTTTTTCTCCCTGACTCCCGTTTAAATCTTCAAACAAAACTAACTGCTACTTAAGAACTTCCTAAGACTTCGAATCCGTAAGTCTGCCTCTTTCATATCATGCTGTTCCACAATTTGTAAGTCATTAGGAGGAACCATGTCTGACTTTATTAATTTTTCATATCGCTGAACAGATAATTTTCATATAATAAACCTTAATTGCCGCTGCTCCTAGGTTCCGTAAACATTTAGAAAGAGGTCTTTTTCAAGGGCTATTTAAGCTGAGGAAGGGAAAATTTGACCCACAGTTTATCTGTTAGCTCATTAGCATACTAATGCGGCTACAATTTACATTTGACCAGGGGGTTGTCTTTCAGTCTAGAATCTGGTTGGCAGAGCATCACAGTTTTTGGTTGATTTTTTAAAAACACTTAGTCTGAATACACAAGGGAAATAAGGTGGTGTTAATACTAGAAGCTTGGAAGTGAATTAATTGCTCTGAAATAATTCCACATTGGGTTGGCCTCTCTGGCGGTGGTATTTGCATGGCCCTCGTACATGCTAATTGGCATTTAAACAGAATCAACCTACGACATTTCTGACATTTCTCACACTTCTTAATGAATGATTATTTCCTCAAGGTACCCAAATTCTGCAGGGGGGTTAAGATAGCTCACCGCCAATCATTTAACACGTGGCTGAAGTGTTCTAAGAACTTTCTCAGTTAAAAAATTCTTTTTCTGAGCGATTCTGCCACTTGAAGTATTTACCTTGATGTGGACTCTGTGAAATTAACACTGAATCTCATCGCTGTAATCTTATTAGTGTCAAAAGATTTTTTTTTTAAACTAAAAAAAGTAAAGGCAGCAGGCGTAGTGGTGCTTTAGGGAGACAAGAGAATCAGAGGTTAAAGTGGGCCTCATCCACTTAATAAGTTCAAGGCTAGCCTGATGTACATGATGCTGTCTCAAGACAAACACGCAGCTGGGTGGGGTGCAGCTCTCGGTTGAGAGCCTGCTTGCCTAGCATGCACGAAGCCCTGGGTTCTATCATGAGCAAACCCAGCAATGGGTGCGGTGATGCATACTTTTAATCCAAGCTTTTTTTTTTTTTTTTTTAAAGATTTATTTTATTTTTATTATATGTAAGTACACTGTAGCTGTCCTCAGACACTCCAGAAGAGGGAGCCAGATCTCGTTACGGATGGTTGTGAGCCACCATGTGGTTGCTGGGATTTGAACTTATCACCTTCGGAAGAGCAGTCGGGTGCTCTTACCTGCTGAGCCATCTCACCAGCCCTAATCCAAGCTTTTTAAAAGGAGGTAGAGGCAGAGGAGGAGGCAGAAGTTATCCTTGGCTGGTGAGTTAGAGATCCAAAAAGAAAAAGAAAGGCACCTGACCTGTATGTGACTGTGTTTATGATAATCTCAGGGGAAGAGGTAATATGACTGGTTTTCCCCAAAGAATAGTTTACCACTTACAGTAGGCTTAAGAAGATCAGCTAAGGTATAGGAATGTGTGAAAGAAAAGCAGAGCTCTCCAGAGGGAGACTTTATAGGAGAGCTGCAGAGGAGAAAAGCTGGGATGGAGTGTGTGTTAATCCCATTGGCAAATCAGTGTGCTTATAAAGGCAAAACCAACAGGCTCTGTACATCCACCTTCATCCAATGGGGGCAAGCCTACATCCTGATGTAGCTCCCGTCTACTTACTTCCTGCCTGTGTGTCATCATTGTGCACATTCAGTGTGGCTGGAACAACCAACCCTGTTTACAAAAGTGAAAACATACAGTAATTAAATCTGAAATTGTAACTTGAGCTCTCTCTCTCACACACACAGGTGGATCTGCACTGTAACTGCCAAACGAGGGAAGAGGACCGCTCCTGGGAAGCCGCTACGGGAACATGAAGGCCTCTCTCGGGAGGAAAAGCAAACATCTCATCCCATCTGCAGTTTGTCAGTCTTCTCGGGAATTGGACGTGCATGTGGTACAGGGTTCTGGGGAGAGGCTGGTAGCCCTGGCTGACTACATGGCTTAGAACCACAGCATGGACTCCTGAAACACTGAATACTCCAGGGGATGTGAAGGGCAGTCAGGAGAGTCAAGGAGGGGGAGCAGAACCAGGTTTCAGTGGACTGTAGGACTTGAGTGTTAGGAAAATGAACAGAAGTGGGCTGTGGAAAGATATGCAAATAAGCACATCCAGGCTTGGGGATTCTGAGCTCGGACACATTCACAACACCCACACCACACGAGTGACAAGTGTGAGTGTAGGCCTGGCTGTCCTTCTTTGTGGTACTAATGATTGAGCACAGGTCAACTAGACACTCTATCCCTAAGCTACATCCCCAGGCCTTTATATCTCTACATAAAAAGATCTAATATGCTAACATTACTAAAAAGGGTGTAAATGAACACATCACATTGAAAAGTCACTTGGTAATATTCAAGTAATTTACATATTTTTTGGATTAATTTTATTCTCAAATGTGTACTTTGAAGAAATTTACCTGTATGTGTGCAAATGGATAGGGGCAAACATTGACTGATTAATTGATTGGTTAATTAGAGTTTTGAAGCTGGTCTGGAACTTGATATGTAGTCCAAGATGGCAGCAAACTTGCCAGGGTCTTCCTGTCTCGGTTTGTCAAATGTAGGGGTTACAGGTATAAAGCACCGTGCTTGGCAATCACCCTGTTTCTAACAACATACTGGAACATACAAACTAGCTGCAGTGTATGGAAGAGTTAATAAGTGAATTATTATGACCTCTTCCATCAGAGTCTCTAAAATACAATGGTGAAAGTGAACGCAGTAGAGCTACAGTTCACAAAGGAAATAATTCCAAGAAAGATCAACAAGCAGAGAATAAGCCAGGCGCTTCAGAAACTCACGCTCGCAGGTACATACTCTCACATTGTAAACATCGTTCCTTCACTTAGCCTACGTGTTTATCCTCCTTGCTTAGACTATACTTGTTCTAAAGTCATTTTAGTATCCACCTCCCAAAAAGGCCAACTGCAAACCGGAATGATGGTGACTCATACCTACAATCACAATACTTGAGCTGCTTAATAGGAAGATCACAGCCTGAGCTGAAGTGATACCCTATCACAAAAGATAAACATCAAAATAAATCACAGGAGACTATAGTCATTTTAAGTTTTAAAGTCTAACAGAACAGGGCCAGGGGTGAACGCTCAGTGGCAGAGCATATACTTTGGATGCATGAAGTATGAGGCCCCAGATTCAATTGTCAAGACTGCAAAATGTGCATGTGCACACACATATACTCTTACACACGCGTGTGCGCACACACACATACACACAGAAACACTCACACAGACACATTGACCCACAAACTCACACCTACAGACACACAGATATACTCTCTCACCCGTACTCATGTATTCACAACCCCTATGTACACTCACACCCACCCACACATACACACACACACACACACACATACAGACACACATATTCACAGACACACCCACAAACACACATACAGACACACACATTTACAGTCACACTCAAATAAATGTAATAGAAAAAGCAGGGGACAGAAGAAAGAGTGATGAAAGGGACATTATAGGCTTGTGTGATGTTATAGGTAATGGGCTGGAGGAATTTTTTTTATTAAGCTATAATATTTTATGTGGCTGAAATCTTTCAAGTTAAAAGAACAGGGATAAAAATGAAAATCAGAAAGACACACAGTGAAATATATAATAGTATTTGTTAGGATTAGATGTGCATCCAAATTTCTTGATATTTTCCAGAAATAAATACTTTAATTTTAAAATGTATTAAACTATTTAATAAAATAGTTTATGCACTGCAGAGCCATGCTATAGAGTGAGGAAGGGCTTAGAGCTGAAATCATCATGCATTAAAGGACCCATAAATATTTAGAGAACGGATTAGTGGATGGATGGCACAGTGAGACCTTACCCTCACAGCCAGCAGGGGGGCAGAGAAAGCAGGCGATGCTGGGAGCAAGCTTGTGTCTGAGACAGATGGTGCTGTCCAACAGGACACACAGTGCACAGTGGCCACCGTCCTGTTTCCGAGGAGAACTAATTCAGGTATAATCAGATTCGTTCTGGCAGGTGGGCTTGGGCGGGCAGGGATGCTGATGACTGCTCTCGTCCCCATTCCATCTGACCTACTTTTAGGATTCTCTTCTTTCTCTTTCCTATCTGCCCACATTTCTTCTCTTCTCTTGAGACAGGCTCTTATATGTAGCCCAAGCTGTTCTTAAACTCACTGCAATTCTCTAGCCTCAGACTCCCCAGTACTGGGGTTACAGGCAAGGGCTGCTACAACCCTCTTTACCTGCCAGTTATTGCTAAGATTCCATAATCGTGATCATATAAACCTGCTTGTCACCTGTCTGTAGGACATACGGAAGCCTGCAGGACCATCAGTGTATACAAGATGTCCACATTCTAGGCAGCTAATCTAAGTAATTCGGGTTGTAGGTGTGGAGTGGATAAAAGCGATTGAATTCAGTGAGTGTCAAATCCTGTAGCAGCCCAAACTAGTCATCATTTGGAAAAAGCCAAAGGGGAGAAACAGATTATATGAATTTGGCCACACTTTCATTTTATTTAAGGGAGGCCATCCTGTAATTTTACAAGGATTCTTACACTTCCACACTGAGTTATTTATCACTCGGTGTGATTCTGCCTTGTTAAATTGACTAACAAGGTAATTCTTTGGGCTGAGGTGGTTTGAAGAGGATACAAGAATCTGCACAGAAAATAGCAGTAATTTTCTAAGCTCAGCCAAGTCAATTGTATCCATCTCACACTAACAGAACAACTCTGTCTTTTAGTAGACAGCCCACTGTGTGATTGTCCTGGCTGAATAACTGCAGAGACATTGTTTTGAGGAGAGCCCAGAAATCCTGCAGGTTTAATTGCCAATAAATCAGCATGACCTCCAATCCCTGGCAGGCCTGTTCTACAATCATCTTTTCAACCAGAAAATGAAGAGCAGGGTTTTACAAACTGCAAGTCCTGCCTGTGGTGGGAAAACAGAAGCACATTGGCTGCCCTCTCCCTTCTCCATCACAGACTCCGCAAGATAATGAAGGACTCTATTCATGGCACGTTCTGTTTGCGTTTAGGTTATTTTCAACTTGTCTTATAGTTATTTCTTTTTGTTATTACAGGGACTCCCCCCCCCCACACACACACTGCGTCTTTAAAAAAGTCTTATCATTCATTAGTTTAAATTTTTCCAGAGAGATTATCCTCTACTTAGTTGCACAAATTTGCATTAAAATGTCCTGGCTCTGTGAAAAGACAAACTGGCTGGCTTGGATGTTGCTTTGAGCTGGTTTTCAGATTTGCTTTTAAAAGTGCTTATTTTAAAATTAATATCTCCAATTTTGACTACAATGGATAAAGAAATTTGACCGTTTGATCATCCCCAAATAAAACGTAATAAGCCTGGGATTGTACTTTAAGCTACTGTCTGTCTATTTTAATTTAAATAAGTAATGTCTGGGGTAGATAACCATACATCTGAATATTTAATTGTATTATAACTATAAGAAAACATTAAAAATTTAAAAGTAGCCAGGCAGTGGTGGCACATGCCTTTAATCCCAGCACTTAGGAGGTAGAGGCAGGCAGATTTCTGAGTTCGAGGCTAGCCTGGTCTACAGAGTGAGTTCCAGAACAGCCGGGACTATACAGAAAAACCATGTCTGGAAAAAAAAATTAAAACTAAACAGTAGGATGAAGTGTGCTTAATGTTTGAGAATGTCTGCTGACTATTCTGAATTTAGGCACAGGCTGTTCCTGTCTGGCTTACCATGCGCTGTGTCAGGAGCCCATCTTTCCTGTGACGGTATGAGGGCCGTCCTGCTGTGGGGTTTGATATTTATTGATTTATTATATTTCAGTATCATAGCTGTCACCCACAGTCTTGAGAGTATGCTCGGCAAGTCCCCATCTATCACATTTGGAACACATCTCAAGTTTATTACTAAGGTTGGGAAGATGCTGGGATCGCCAGTGGTCATGATGTACGATTTTAATCTCTTCAGATCCCCACATTACAACCAGTACAGCCACTAGATGGCAAAACTAAAACCATTTACAACAAAATTGGGTGATAAGGTAGCCCCCGAAAGCCTGTAACACAAGCAACGGGGAACAAAGCACTGGCATCCACAGTAGCCAACACCTGTGTGATGGAGTGGAGATGAGCAAAGGCCTCGCATGTACTTGAGACCAGGGCAGAGGTGGCAGCTGAGGGAAGGGCAGGCACAGAGGAATTCTGTCCCTGCTCCAGCAGCAGGCAAGACCTGTAGTGAGGGCAGAAGGAGCTAGCATGGGTTAGCCCCAACACACTCACACCCTGAAGCCAAGGCTCCCTTCCAGAGCTACAAGTGCATGTTTGTCAGCCCATGAAATATACAATGTATGTATTCATTTGTCATGCAAAACTAAGCAGTAATCTTTTGACGGTCTAGTTCAACCTGTCCTACAGAACCTGGACTTGTTTGTTTGTTTCAGCGGTGGGGACTGAACCCTAACTAAGCCTTACCCATGTTAGGCCAGCATTCTGTAGTAGGTTATTTCCTTGTTCTTTTAAAATAAACTTGTGTGTGTGTGTGTGTGTGTGTGTGTGTGTGTGTGTGTGTGTGTGTTCACATGCATGTGCACTACTGTGCCACAGTATGCATGCGGAAGCCAGAAGATAACTTTCAAGGACTGCCTTTTTTGCATCTCAGGAGGCAGGACCTCTTGTTGATTCTACCTGGTGTAGTGTAGTCCAAGCTAGCCAGCCCAGGAGCTCCCATCTGGTTGTTCTATGACTACCTTCCATCTCTCTGTAAGAGTCCTGGGATCGCAGGTACGTCACAATGTATTCGGCTTTCTATGCAGGTTCCGAGGAATACATTTGGGTCATTAAACTTGCATAACAAGCAATTTACCTTGGCCATCTCCTTGGCCTTGTCTTTGGTTAATTTTCAAACAAGATATTACTGTGTAGCCCAGGCTGTGGGTGGGCTCATCTACGTCTCGCCTCAGCCTGCAATCCTTCCTCCTATTCTTCCATGAGAGTCCCTAAGCTCCATCCACTGTTTGGCTGTGGATGTCTGTATCCCTGAGTCAGCTGCTGGGTGGAGCTTCCCAGAGGACAGCCATGCTAGGCTCCGGTCTGCAAGCATAACAGAGTATCCTTAACAGTGTCAGGGATTGGTGCTTGTCTATGGGATGGGCCTCAGGTTGGGCCGGTTATTGGTTGGTCATTCCCTCAGTCTCTGCTCCTTCCCCTGTGTTGCATTCCTTATAGACAGGATATGTTTTGGGTTGAAACTTTGTGGGTGGGTTGATGTACCTATCGCTCCACTGGGGCTCCTGCCTGGCTACAGGAGGTGGCTTTTTCATGCTCCATATCCACAATTCTGTAAGTCACAGCTAAGGTCACCCCCATTGAGTCTTGGGCACCTCCCATATTCCAGGTTTCTGTCTTGTCCTGGAGATGCCCCCCAAGCCCCATCTCCACCCCTATTAGCTGCAGATTCCTTCTCATAGTCATCTGGCCATCTCTCCTGTCCCTCCCCACACATTCTTGGATGTTTTATCCCAAGTAAGGGCTACTATATGTGAGTTTCTGCTTGGTTTTGCTTTTGAATCAGGGTTTCAGTATCTTGGGCTTACATCAAACTTGAGCTAAGAATGACCTTGGACTTCTGGTCCTCTTGTTTTCACTATCTAAGTGCTACTATTACAGGTGTGAAGCACTATCCCTGGATTATGTAGAGCTGAGGACTAAACCTAGGGCCTCAGGTTTCCAGACCAGTACTCTACCACCCCCAAACATTATTTTCAGGAATATGAACTGATAATAACACCATAAACTCTGAATTATTTTTTGTTTAAAATGTGTGATTTCTTTTTCTTTTTTTCTTTTTTTTTTTGAGACAGGGTTTTGCTGTATAGCCCTGGCTGTCCTGGAACTCACTTTGTAGACCAGGCTGGCCTCGAACTCAGAAATCTGCCTGCCTCTGCCTCCCAAGTGCTGGGATTAAAGGCGAGCTCCACCACGCCCGGCTGTGTCTTGTTCTTATTACACCTGGGTAATAACACCACCAAGAAAGAAACAATTTCTTCAATATCAGAAAATACTTGCTCTGGGGGAAAGAGGAGGTTGTCATTGGGACAAGTGTATGGAGAAGCTTCCAGTCAGGTGTTAGGTTGGCAAAGTTCCATGTCTCGACTTGGGTGCTGGTTACAAAGGTGTTACCTTTCTATAATGACTCATAAAGTTCTCTTTGTATCTATTTTTATATCTGATTTTGTATCTATTTATTATCATTATGGAATTTTGTTTTCTTTAGCTAGATTTATTTTTATTATTTTTAATTGTGTGTATATGTGTGAGTCTATATGTGCAGGAAAGTGCAGGTGTCCAAGGAGGTCAGAGACACTGAATCCCCCTGGAGTGGGAGTTACAGGGCCTCATGTAGTTGCTGGGAAACAAGCCTTAGTCCCCTGAAAAAGCAGTAAGAGCTCTTAGCTGCCCAGCCATCTCTAGACCATGTAGAGACCCTCCTGGTTCTGCCTCTCAAGTGTTGAGATTGTAGGATGTGCCACCGTGCCCAGTATATATATTTATTTATTTATTTATTTATTTATTTATTTATTTATTTATTCTGCTGAGACATTCTCATGGAGCCCAGGCTGGCCTTAAGGTAGCAATGTAGTCAAGGCTAGTCTTTAACTCCAGATCCTTCTACTCCCATGTCCTGCACAGTTGGGTTTATAGGTCTGTGCCATCATCCCTGGCTGTACCTGTTTTACTCATATTTAATTACTTTATTTTATTTTTGAGATTATAATCACACCATTTTCTCCTTCTCTTTCCTCCCACCAAGCCCTTCCATATACTGGTTCTTGCTATTTTTCAAATCCATGACCTCTTTCCCCTTGATTGCTATTTCATGCGTTTGTATGTATACATTATATTCCTAAATATAACTTTCTCAGTCTGTGTAGTGTTACTTGTACGTGTGGTATGTTTATATTTTCAAGGCTGATCATTTGGTGCTGGGTAACCCTGAGGAAGACTGATTCTCCCAATTCCAGCATTCTTTTTTTTTTTTTTTAATTAGATATTTTATTCATTTAATTTCAAATGCTATCCCGAAAGTTCCCTATATCCCCCACCCATCACCGCCCTGATCCCCTACCCACCCACTCCCACTTCTTGGCCCTGGTATTCCCCTGTACTGGGGAATATAAAGTTTGCAAGACCAAGGGGCTTCTCTTCCCAATGATGGCCGACTAGGCCATCTTCTGCTACCTATGCAGCTAGAGACACAAGCTCTGGGGGTACTGGTTAGTTCATATTGTTGTTCCTCCTAAAGGGTTTCAGACCCCTTCAGCTCCTTGGGTACTTTCTCTAGCTCCTCCATTGGGAGCCCTGTGTTCCATCCAATAGATGACTGTGAGCATTCACTTCTGTATTTGCCAGGCACTGGCATAGCCTCACACGGGACAGCTATTATAAGGATCCTTTCAGCAAAATCTTGCTGGCATATGCAATAGTGTCTGGGTTTGGTGGCTGATTGTGGCATGGGTCCCCGGGTGGGGTAGTCTCTGGATGGTCCATCCTTTTGTCTTAGCTCTAAACTTTGTCTCTGTAACTCCTTCCATGGGTATTTTGTTCCCTAATCTAAGGAGGAATGAAGTATCCACACATTGGTCTTCCTTCTTCTTGATTTTCTTGTATTTTGGAAATTGTATCTTGGGTATTCTAAGTTTCTGGGCTAATATCCGCTTATCAGTGAGTGCATATTAAGTGACTTCTTTTGTGATTGGGTTACCTCACTCAGGATGATATCCTCCAGATACATCCATTTGCCCAAGAATTTTATAAATTCATTATTTTTAATAACTGAGTAGTACTCCATTGTATAAATGTACCACATTTTTCTGTATCCATTCCTCTGTTGAGGGACATATGGGTTCTTTCCAGCTTCTGGCTATTATAAATAAGGCTGCTATGAACATAGTGGAGCATGTGTCCTTGTTACCAGTTGAAACATCTTCTGGGTATATGCCCAGGAGAGGTATTGTTAGATCTTCTGGTAGTACTGTGTCCAATTTTCTGAGGAACCGCCAGACAGACTTCCAGAGTGGTTGTACAAGCTTGCAATCCACCAGCAATGGACGAGTGTTCCTCTTTTTCCACATCCTCACCAGCATCTGCTGTCACCTGACTTTTTAATCTTAACCGCTCTGACTGGTGTGAGGTCAGTTCCAGCATTCTTTAGTAACCTATAGTTCTTTGTGTCTGACTCGGGCCTCATGAGCTTCCCTGTCCACCTTGCCTGTCTCTGTCCTTGCTTGGCTCATGCTTAGGCAGCCATGTTGGTGAGCCTCTATAGGCATAGCTTCTGACATTCCTAGGAGACATGGTCTCCCAGCAAATGCCTCATCCTCTGACTCTTCAGTCTTTTCTCTTTCCCCTCCACAGTGTCCTCCGAACCTTAGGTGCAGGGGTAGTTTTGTAGATGTCTCCCTAGGGACTGGGCCCCACAAGTTTGCATTTCCTGTTTTATTCTTAAAGATATTTGTTTATAATTTTCTTTTTTAGGTTTTAAAGTTTTACTATTATCATTTTGAGAGAGAAGCTCACTATGTAATCCTGGCTGGTCTAAAACTCTATAGACCAGGCTGGCCCCAAACTAGCAAAAGTCCACCTGCCTCTGCCTCCTGAGTGCTGAGATTAAAGGTGTCGGCCACCTTGCCCAGCTATTATTTGGATTTTAAGAGTTGTACAAAACACAACAAGATTTACCTGGCTTGTGTATGTTGCTTCCACCATAGAACATTTGTTAACCTCTTCTGAAAATTCTAGCTTGTCCTCATTGTCCACTGAGTTAAGCCAAATTCTGTTCATAGGATAAACTTAAATGATCAGCTGCCCAGTGTGAGATAGCAGTAAGAAACACCCAAGAGGCCGCAAAGTAGAAAAGTGCCGCAGACCCTTAAAGTCCCCTGTCTGAGTGGAACGGGTTCTCTGGAGCAAGTGGGCAAAGGAGTTTGGCGAAATTGGGGTGACAAAAAGACACAACACAAGGGAGTGTGGATCTGAGTACAATTTGTCAAATTGAGCATCAGACTTTTTATACAGAAGAAAATAGGGAAGTTAGGTGACACACCGGCAAGGTGCAAAGAGGTTACTGGATTCTTACACAAAATAGAGGAATGCAAACAGGGAAGAACTGGGATAAAATTCAATGTTAACTGGGATCAAAAACAACTCCACCTAAGGTCAGCTTAAACTTAGAAGCTAGGGGCAAGGGCTTTGTGCCCTTGCCATAGTCCATCTTCCCCCTAGGCCATTGTAAATACTTGTATATGGGTGTAACTCAACTAGCTATAGTTCTAAGTATCTACTCTGGTTCCTCCTCAGGTCACAAACTTTCTTCTTCCTAGATAACGGTAAATTCCTGTGTAGGGCAGTGACTTAGCTATATTTCTGGGTGATAGTGTGGAGGAACTTTCTACTAACAAGTCATGTAGTCTGCCATACCTGGCTGTAGAAGATTCTAATTATATACTTTGCTAAGCTTGCCCTGAGATTTCTAACTCTTATGTAGTTCCTTGCCTGGGTAAGACTGGCTATAGTCCCTAGTCTTTTGTCTTTCTTCTATACCTGAGGAAGATCGTGTGCTGCTTTTGTAGGTAGGTCTGGCCGGTAGATGTAACATATCCCTAAATATTTACATTAAAAGAAAGTAGATCTGGAGATCTTTTGGATGTGTTCCTTACCCTCTAAGATTCCACTCAGATGGGAATAAGCAGGTGGCAACTGTTTAAATTCTACCAATTCTCTTGTTTCTCTTTTGGACAGATTCTCATTAGGTGACCTAGTCTGGCCTTGAACTCATGACTGCTCTGCCCTAGCCTCCACGAGTTGAAATCACAGGCTCATAGCTGTGCAAACAGTGGGCTTCTTTAGGTTCTTTAGAGACAACTCAGCATCATTTCTCTGCTCACCTTCAGAACATTAGGTATCACTCTCCAATTGCTTCTGGACTGCGGACTTTAGCTCCCTTGTGCTTTCCCACAGGCAGCAGCCAGGGCTATGTATGCCTCTGGTCTTCATGGCATGCAGAGCCCTCAATAGTTATTGAGTTGGCTGATTAATAGTTCAGTTTATTTATTCAAACAACAAATATTTATAAAGGAACAGTTCACACCTGTGGGCTATAGCTATGAGCCAATCTGTGTACTCACAAACTTCTACTTTAGAGGTTGGGGTGCAGGAAAACCCAGGGTACTTATTTATTTTCCAAATTATGAAACTATGAACCCTAAGATCTCTCTCTCTTTCTTCTTCTTCTTCTTCTTCTTCTTCTTCTTCTTCTTCTTCTTCTTCTTCTTCTTCTTCTTCTTCTTCTTCTTCTTCTTCTTCTTCTTCTTCTCCTTCGTTTCTCTCTGTGTAGCCCTGACTGTCCTAGATCACTCTGTAGACCAGGCTGGCCTCAGGCTCAGAGACCTACTTGCCTCTGCTTCCCAGTGCTGGGATTAAAAGCATGTGTCACCACCACCAGGTTTCCTAACAGTAGCTAAAGAAAACAAAAAACAAACAAAACAAAACAAAACAAAACAAAACAAAACAAAAAAAACTACCTCTTACAAACAGTTTCTAGCCAGATCTGCCAAGTGAATGCAAAAAGAAAAGGAAAAAGAAGAGAGACCAAGCCAGGTTCACACCTATAAATTCTTTCTAGCTATTTCTCCCTTTCAGAGAAGTACATTTATCAAAAGGCTGACCATCTGAAGCACTGAGGTGGGGGCGGATGAGCTCTCAGCTTGCCTTTGGCTTCCCACTGTCTCCCCATTGCCTTCTTTCAAATGTATAAGGTTTTCTTTTCATTTTCATTTTATTTTTAAAGCAGGATTTCATGTAGCCCAGGCTGACCTTGAGTTCACTGTATAGCCAAGGACAATCTTGGACTCCTGATTCTCCTGCCTCTACTACCCAGGGACTGGAATGTGGCACCACAGTAGGAAGGAATATCCTATTTTATATAATACATACACACACACAAAACATATATATATATATATATATATGCATGTGTGTAGTGTATGTCTCTGTATGTATTTATTCAGGTCTCTTTCTCTTCCTACAGTCACAGTGGTTTCAGGTTTATTTAAGGTAACTGAGTGCCCTTTGTCCTCTGGGAAGATATCTCAAAGGCAGGCTATAAACATTTGTCTTTGAAACTCTCTTTCCTGGTGTCAGCGTGTTCTGGCCTCTGTCAGCTCTTTGGGTTAGGCAGTTACCGCCTGGGGCTCTGGCTTCTCAGCCAAAGCTACCATTTCATGAAGCTGAAGTTTACAGGACCTTGTCAACAGTAATGCAGACTCTCAAACTATGTGTTTCAGCAAAACAAGTTTTAGCAGAAATGAGGAACTAAAACATTGAAGGTGGGCTAGGCATGCTGGCCACTCATGCTGAAACATGAGATCCCAGACATTTAAGACCTGGACAACTTAGTGAGACCCATTACAGAGACAAGGGAACAAATAAAAAGGCTGGAAAGATAGCTCAGTGGGTAGTGCATGAGCTTGAGGAGCCAAGTTCAACTCAGACCTCATGTCAGAAAGCCCAGGGTGGTGACATAGACTTGTAATCTCAGTGCTGGCAAGATGGAGACAGGTAGATCCCCAGGGCTTGCTGGCCACACAGCCTAGCTTAATAAGCAAATTCCAGGCCAAATGAGAGAATCCTGTTTCAATGCGAGGTGGGTGGCACCTGTGGAACAAACCCTGAGGTTAACCTCTGACCTCCACACACATGCGCATTCACATAGACATGTGCACTCACACATATAAAAACAAAATAAACAATGATAGCAACAAAAAGTAGATACATTCATCCAAGACTAGCTGCTCAGACTTTGTTAGAATCCTAAAACCAAGGCAGGGGGCATGCTGGGAAGGCTGACACACACTTTTAGTCCCAGCACTCAGGAGGCAGAGGCAGAGGGATCTCTGTGAGTTAGAGAGCAGCCTGGTCAATAGAGTGAGTTCCAGGTCATCTGAAACTATATACTAATACCCTTCCTCAATTAATTAACTAACCAAATAACCAATTAATAAAAAAAAACCCTCTTGTCTTAAAATTTATTTTTGGTATATAGTAAGAATCTTTGTCTCAAAAAAGTATTTATAATTCAAGTCACTACAGGAGTCCATTAAATATATATAATATATTATGTATAATATATTATATATATTAGACATATTAGATATATACATACATATATATATATATATATATATATATATATATATATATATATACATATATATATGCAAGCTCCTTGCAAATGGGAAGACAATGAATAAATCACAGGGTTGCCCTTGAGTGAATATAAATTAGCCCTTTATGTCACTACTGGTACTCCACATAACCTGGCAGAACAATGCTTACTGAAGGAGAGGGTTTAACTTACTCTTTATATTCACCATTTCCAAATCCCTAATACTTAGATATTAGATTATCTCTAAAGATAAGGAGACATTTTATGAGTATAAATAACAGGATTATAGCAAATCCTTACAGCATTTTCAACCAGGATTAGTGTGGTCAAAATATAGTTCCTCAATCCAGGACTATGTAAGTAATTGCCCCCCCCCCCGGGAATTATCTGAGTAATCCGATTACAGACAGATGGGAGATGAAAGTTTCAGAGAACAAACCACGACGAGTGTTTTTCTTGTTATAATCTCATGAACACTTTTAGTCCTTCCGAGATATAAGTGTGCCGATCCATTCTTGATACCCAAAGAATGGCTGTCATGGGGTTACTGCTCTGGGGTGGAGTGGAGCTGTGTGTCTTGGAAGGATTATTAATAGGTTTCCTGTGGGGTGATTGTTTCATTTGTGCCAACAGAAAGGGCATGTGGGGAACAGATGGCTGTCACTCGGCACAGCTTGGCTCCAGATGACAGTGCCCTTCCCACGTTGAGCTTAGAGAAAGCTCAAACCAACGTGGCTGTGGGCAGTTGCCCAGTGACTGCTGAAGCCATCTCCCACACTGCCTGCCTTGAACTTTATGCTTTGGTGTCGTTTTGGCAGAGAGACTGGTTTCCCAAGTGGGAGACTTGAAAAGATCCACAATCCTGAAGGTAAAGAGGAAAACAATCCAACCACAAAGGTGAGACTGAAGTGAGACTGAAGTTCATGTTCTCTAGGAAGTACACTGGAGAAAATATTGAAAATTGCTTTGGTTTCTTCCTTATTTGTACAAATGGAGTACCTGGTATGCAGTGATCTGGGTTGAACCTTAAGCCATATAAACTGTTTTTTTGTTTCGTTTTTTTGCGCATGCGTGTGCGCATGCGTGTTGTGCTTTTGGGGGGGGGCGCGCATGTGTGTTGTGCTGTGTTTGCAGGGGCACTCACCCGTGCTTGCTCATCTGAAGGTCAGAGGTCAGCATTGTTCTCTTCCTCTGTCACTGTCCATCTTATTTTTCAAGGCGGGCTCAGTCACTGAGTTACCGCACACCATTTCAGCGGGACCTGCTAGCTAGCAAGTACCTGGTTTTACTTAGGGATCTGAACTGTGGTCCTTGTGCTTGCTCAGCATTTTACCCCAGAGCCATCTTGCCAGCCCGAGTGTTATCAAAGCCAAGTGGACCACTTGAGTGCATATATTAGATAGCTGAGTATCTCTGACCCTTCAAGATACAGAAGCTTACAATCCCCAGGAGGCAATACTATGATGCCTCTGACCTGTGAATTCAAACTATAATTTCTTCACGGAACAGAGTTGGAATGCTCAGCTCTTCTGTTCCCATAGCGCACAAGCTAGAGAGCGTGCCTTATTTGTCTGCCAAGAGAATGAAACTATTTTTTCCCCTCACCACGAGGTCAAGAATAATGTTGAATCCCTGATGCTCCTGTCTTTACCTCCTATGTGCTGAGACTATAGGCATTCACCAGCACACTTGGTTTATACAGTTGTTGGGAATCAAATCCAAGATTTTATATATGCTAGACAAGAACTGTACCGACTGAGCCACTAGCCACATCCTTGGAGACAAGGACTCTAGGAAGTCTCAAAGTAGGATTCATAATATCCACTGGTTGATAAGTATTTGGGAGACTGTCCCTTTCAAATTGGCCTCTGTTTTATTTAGCTATAATAAGCCATTCACATATGCATTTAATCAGCAATTATTAACAAGTCACTTAGACTGAGCCAGGCTTTGACCTGGCCCTCAGAATGTAATAATGATCAAAACATAAAAACTGTGGGCCTTTCCTCTAGTGTTCTTAAAAATATGCTTCAGTGATGGAACCAGATACATCAAACAAGTCCCAAGATGACCCCATTCAACTCTTGTTACTTAGCCCGTCTCTAAGCACTTGTGATGCTCAGTTGTTCTCTGATTTCCTTTCTGACTTGTCTAATCACTTCAGTTTCACACAATGACAAGTTTTAGAACAGATTCTCCATTTTGTGTTCCCGAATCTCTTCTTCTGCTGAGGTTCCCCCAGAGAAGGAACAGCCCAGTATCCGACCTGGAGGCTTGTAAGTCCATGAGCAGTGGTCCTGTGTGCGCTCTAAGTTAGGAGGCTTGAAGCGCTGGTGTGTACAGCTTCTGTTCAGCCCACAATAAGCCAGTCTATCTCGGGACAATAGAGAAGCAGAAGGAGCTTGCATGCATGCCTGGATACTTGAACTTCCTGTTGCTCTCTCTTCACTTAGCAAAACATATTCCACCTTTGAAGATCGATATTGCTTTAGTCATTAAAGAACCAAGAAAGAGGAGAGTTCCTCCCACAACCTTTTCCTTGCTCCCCCACAAGAGAACATGGCCTTAGCAGCCACAGGTCCCTGTAAGAATCGTGCCCCTTTCACTCAGACTCCATGGACAAGATTCAAATGTTCGAGCAAAATCTAAATGTCTACAGTCAGTAAAAACGAGTGTGCCATCGACCCTTGATACGGCCACGCTGACATCAGAACACTTAATCTCAGCTAAAATGGAGCGCTTTGCTTAACTGGAGAGCATTGGATCAAGTCTGTGCTGCTCAAACAGACTCTGTTACTCAGAGGAGATGGAAGCTCTAACCCAGGCCATCAGACTAGAGAGGGGAAGGACAAAATGACGACTCAGGGAAGCCACAAAGTCTCCCAGAGGGCTGAATGATATCTAACTGTTGCTGTGGGTATGGCCATATCAAGGCCATAGCCTCTGACCCACGGGAAATTGGCAAATTCTGTCACTTGCATGTACCCCCAACGTGAGGCTTAGAGGAATTCTAATAGTATGTATAGAAAAAGCTCACCATGGCCTTCTCCTGAAAGATATTTAGGACGTGAAGACTACTCCCCTATAGAGTCTGCTCCTGAGAGGTTAGCTAAACCTGTCTCTTTGATCCACCTGTATACTAGAGAAACCTGTTGTTTCTCTGTATGTAATATTCCTCCTTCTTATTAAGCTGTATGCAACTGCCCTGCCTCCCTGTTCAACTGTGTGGTGGTCTGAATGAAAATGGCTCCCATGGGCTCATAGGGCATGGTACTATTAGAAGGTGTGGCTTTATTGGGGGAAATGTGCACTGAGGGTGGGCTTGAGGTTTCAGATGTTTCAGCCAGGCCCAGTGTCATCCTCTCTTCCTACTACCTGCTGATTGGGATGTAGAACTCTCAGCTCCTTCTCTAGCACCATGTCTGCCTGGATGCTGCCATGCTTCCCCGGGATGTAAGCCAGCCCTGATGAAATGTTCCCTTTTGCTGGGTGTGGTGGCTCACGCCTTTAATCCCAGCACTCGGGAAGCAGAGGCAGGTGGATTTCTGAGTTCGAGGCCAGCCTGGTCTACAGAGTGAGTTCCAGGACAGCCAGAGCTATACAGAGAAACCCTGTCTCAAAAAAAAAAAAAAAGTGGAATACCGGACTGAAGAGATGGCTCAGCAGGTAAGAGCACTGACTGCTCTTCAGAAAGTCCTGAGTTCAAATCCCAGCAACCATTCGTAATGAGATTGGATGCACTCTTCTGGTGTGTCTGAAGACAGCTACAATGTACTTACATATAATAAATAAATAAATCTTTAAAAAAAAAAAAAGAAAGAAAGTGGAATACCATGCCTGGTCCAGAGTCCATGATTTTAACTGCTGAACCTCTTTCTTGCCCTTAACATCTAACTTTTAACTTTGTCGTGTACTCAGTGATGCAGGCATCCCCTACTCTGCTCCAAGAGCTTGTTCTTGCCAGACTTCCTCTCCTCTGGCTCTCCCACTTCCTTACCTGGTTCCCATCGGTCCCTTTCTTCTTCCAGAATGCTGTTCTTTAAAGATGTGTAAGAAGCTGGCTGTGAGTGCTTTATTTCGTTTATGGTGCTTTATTTTATTCTATAGATTTTTTTTTTAACTCTGTCTAAAGTTTTTTTCAGTCATAAAATTTAGAAAATTTCAGCCAGGTGGTGGTGGTGTATATCTTTAATCCCAGCACTTGGGAGGCAGAGACAGGTGGATGAGTTTGAGACTAACCTGGTCTGTAGAGCTAGTTTCAGGATAGACAAGACTACATAGAGAAACCCTGTCTTGAAGGACCTCCCTTCCCCCCCAAGTTCAACTAATCTCCATAGATAGATAGATAGATAGACAGACAGACAGATAGATAGATAGATAGATTTTTTTTTTAAAAGAAGGTGAGGTCTCATGTTTCCCAGGTTAGTTTCCAATTACTCTGTAGCCAAGGATGACTTTGAACTTCTGATTCTCCTGTCTCCATCTCTCACCAAGTGCCCCAGGGACAGCCATGCCTATGTCATTCAGTGCTAGAGATTAGACCTAGGGCTTCACGCATGTCAAAGAAGCACTCTACCAATGAGCTACATCTGAGCCCTGTAACTAGTCTCCCCCAGCCCCCTCACCTCTGACATTCTAGCGATAGAACCTAGGGCCTCACACATGTGTGTCAATCAGGAAGCCTTGCTGGCACATGCTCTCTCAATCACAAGGTTCTGCCCGATCATGGGGCCAGAATCAACAGAGAAAAAGATAGTGGCTCTGGGACCTCTGAATGATGAACTAAAATAATCCCTATTTATGTTGTTTAGGGCTATATTTTGGCAGTAATGAAACATCTGAATAATACAGGTCCTTAATGTGTTTACAAAGAAGAGATGGCCTCGAAGTTGGAGAAGGTTGTCTGATGACACTAACCTGTTTGGAAATGTTAAAAGTCTCCCTGAAGGAGACTAAGGAATTCCAGATAGACTTCCACCTGATAAGTGTGGGTGTGTCACAGGCTGGAGCCTTCAGAATTCTTGAAAGAAAGATTGAAATTCTCAGATAATATAAACTTGCTGAAATAATTGTAGAATCCAGCTGGGCAGTGGCGGTTCACACCGTTGTCTTTTGTTGTGAAAGCCTTTGGCATTCCTTGACTTTTTAAACCATGCATGTATCTTGCTTTGATAAGTAAAATCAGTTAAAAGGCACAGTCATATTGAAAGGGCACTAAGGGGCTGGAGAGATGGCTCAGCGGTTAAGAGCACTGACTGCTCTTTCAGAGGTTCTGAGTTCAAATCCCAGAAACCCTGAATGATGGCTCACAACCATCTGTAATGAGATCTGATGCCCTCTTCTAGTGTGTCTGAAGACAGCTACAGTGTACTAATATAAATCTGAAAGAAAGAGAGAGAGAGAGAAAGAGAGAAAGAGAGAGAGAGAGAGAGAGAAAGAAAGAAAGAAAGAAAGAAAGAAAGAAAGAAAGAAAGAAAGAAAGAAAGAAAGAAAGAAAGGGCACTAAATGATTAGCCCACACACCTCATTACAGCTCTGCCCCTGTGCTGGAGGAGAGAGGTATGGTCAGTGTGTGTGTGTGTGTGTGTGTGTGTGTTGTTGTTGTTGTTGTTGTTGTTGTTGTGAAGCATTTATGTGCCCAGCCAAAGAGCTTGGGCTTTGTCATGAAAGAATAAGCAGCCTTCGGGGCTGCTCAGCAGTGGAATAATAGGGTCAGACATGCTCTCTGTGCATACCTCTCTGTATCTGTAAACCGACCTGGCTAGTCACTCAACAGAAACATTCTGTCATATATCTTCCCTACCCTCAACATTTTATTATGGAAACTTTTAAGTGTTTCATCAGAAACCTCTGTATTCATTTTGCTAGTGTTTAGTGCATATAACATCCCTTTGTTTTTATTTTATGTGTATGGGAATCTGTCTGCATGTATGTCTGTGCACCACATGCGTGCAATGCCCAGGGAGGCCAGAAGAGGGCAGTAGATGCTGTTGGTGTGATAGGTTCGTTGATTACCATCTTCTGCTTTAAAATCTGGTAGTTGTCGGGGTGTGGCGATGATGGTCTCAATCCCAGCATTCAAGAGGAAGAGGCATGTGGCTCTCGAATCCCAGGCCAACATAGAGAGACATGTCTCAAAAAGAACCCTAACCTAGTCAAACCAAACTAAACCAAAACCAACAACAAAAACAAATTAAATAACAATCCCCACATTCTGATTAACCAACCAAACAAACAAAAGAAAGCCCTGTTAGAGGAATAGCCAACTACAGACCTTTAAATCCCCGCCACCTTCAAGGATACAACTGTGTTTCTGCCATCTTGGTTTCTGTGCTTGTCTTGTACAAAGTATCGTGTCCTGTGCTGGACTCTGTCTATGTAGCCAGAGATGACCTTGAACTTCTGACCTTTCTTTTTTAATCTCCTGAGTGTTGAGATCACTAGAGTGTATCATCAAACCCCATTTACGTGGTGGTGCTGGGGATTGAACCCAGGGCTTAAAGCATGCTGAGAAAGCGCTTCAACAACTGAACTACATCTCCATGTCCCCCCACCCCCCAAAATAGGGTCTCACTCTGTGGCTCTGGCTCTCAATGGTTTTTCTATCTCTGAAGGGCTGGGATTCAAGTATCAGTCATCATTCCTCACTTAGAGAATTATTCTTTGCTTTAACTCCGCTGAATTTAATTTGTCTGAAATTTTTCTTTTAAAAGCAGGCCAAGATGACCTGCTTTGACTGTGCCTTGGGGCTTTGATTATATTTATCCTATTGTATAAAGCTTAAGTCAGTAAATCGGACAGGGTAATGTAGTATCTCTTACCCACCTTCTATACAATTATGAGGTGAGCAGTTGCCCTGTCCTGATCTGTGACTGGCATGTGGGAGGCAGCTTTTAGCATTACACAAAGCTTTCTCGAGGTGAATGATAAGTGTTCTCAGGACTTCTCCTTCCTTCTGAAGCAGAGACTGAATACTCAGTATGAGAGCAGTATCTAGTGGGCTGGAGAGACAGCTCAGTAGATAAGAGCACTGGGTGCTTCTCCAGGGGACAGGGAGTTGGTTCCCACCACCCACATGGCAGCTCATTGCCATCTGTCCCTCCAGTCACAGGAAGTTTAACATGAAGTTTAATGTTAATACTATGTTGTGAGCAATTTTAGACAGTCTCCCGAGAACCCATTGTGATTGAAGGCCTGGGCTCCCATTGAGACGATATTGGTTATAGGGGAATTTTCAAGGTCTTGTGGGTGGCACTTAGGAAAATGGATGCTTGCCTTCCAAAGGGATTGAAGGATCTCAGTCTCTGCTTCCTGCTTAAGATGTGATCCTACTGTACACTGTTCAGCATTCACGATGAATACCATGCAGTCTTCAGCAGGGCTCAGCAGGCACTGTGGCCTTGAGCCACTACAACTGTGAGCTTTGTGCTTTCTTTCCCCGGCAAGTCTATAACTGCATTGAAGCCTTCATGGTGAAGGAACTGTCTAAACCTCTTTTCTTTCTCTCTTTCTCTCTCTTCTTCTCTTCTCCTCTCTCTCTCTCTCTCTCTCTCTCTCTCTCTCTCTCTCTCTCTCTCTCTCTCTCTCTCTCTCCCCTCTCTTTCAAGACAGGGTTTCTCTGTGTAGCCCTGGCTGTCCTGGAACTCACTCTGTAGACCAGGCTGGCCTCAAACTCAGAAATCCACCTGCCTCTGCCTCCCGAGTGCTGGGATTAAAGGCGTGCAGCAGCATCCTAACCATTTTTTACCTCTGAAGTGTGGTGTCATGCACCACTATTCCTCTCCAGAATTCTTTTCATTTTGCAAAATTGTATACTTATTAAGCAATAACTCTTGTATGCCTTTCCTCAGCCCCTGGCAGCCCTTACTCTTTTCATCTCTATGATTTTAAGTTTATGTGAGCACATACAAGCCTCTGTTCTGGTTCAGTTTTCTGTTGCTATGATAAAACACTGTGACCAAAAGCAGCTTGGGCGGGAAAATTTATACTGCTTACAGGCCAGGAGGAAAGGAAGTCAGGGCAGGAACCTGGAGGAGGGAATCAAAGCAGTCGCTATGGTGGAGTGTGGCTTACTGGCTGGCACGTATGGCTTGCTCAGCTTGCTTTGCTATAGAACCCAGCACCACCAGCCCAGGGGTGGCACCACCCGCAGTGGGCTGGGCCTTTCTATATTACTTATTAAGAAAAAAAAAGTCGCCGGGCGTGGTGGCGCACGCCTTTAATCCTAGCACTCGGGAGGCAGAGGCAGGCGGATTTCTGAGTTCGAGGCCAGCCTGGTCTACAGAGTGAGTTCCAGGACAGCCAGGGCTACACAGAGAAACCCTGTCTCGAAAAACCAAAAAAAAAAAAAAAAAGTCTCTTAGAGAGAAAAAAGAAACTTGGAATAACACAGCTCTAAATAGAATGTCTCCATTACATCTCTCCCCTCAGAGCTCAGGGAACCTTGCAGGGTCAGAGGGGGTGAAGGACACCAGGAAAGCAGACTGGGCAAGGCTCATAGGGGCTGCGGTAGTTTGAATAGGAATGGCTCCCTATAGACTCATGTGTTTGAATATGCCTGGCCCATGGAAAGTGACACTATTAGGAGATGTGGCCTTGTTGGAAAGGTGTGACCTTGTTGGAGGAAGTGTTTTACTGTGCAGGCAGGCTTTGCGGTCTCCCAGTGTTAAGGCTCCACCCAGTTCAAAAGGCATCCCCCCTCCTGGTTGCCTTCAGATTAAGATGTAGAACTTTGGCTCTTCCAGTACCGTGTCTGCCGGCAAAGTGCCATGCTTCCCGCTGTGATGATGATGGGCTATACCCGTGAAACTATAAGCCAGCACCAATTAAATATTTTCATTTATAAGATTTGCCTTGGTCTTGGTGTCTCTTCACAGCAATGGAAACCAAAACCAAAACATGAACTAACAGAGACGGAAGCAGCAAGCACAGGGCCTCCACGGGTCTGCGTCACGGATCTGCACCAGGTCTTCCGATGTATGTTGAAGCTTCCAGCTTAGTATTTTTACTTTGGACTTTGGAGTGTGAGAATGAGTGGGTCTGTTCTTGAGCCTGCTCTTGAGGTTCATTTCCTTCTGTTGGGGTGCGTGGTCCAGGCTCAATGTGATGGTTTTTGTTTCATCTGATTATTTTTTACTCGGGTTTGGTTGTAATCTCCTAGAAGCCTGATCTTTTCTAATGAGAGACAGAAAAGGAGTGGATCTGGAGGGAAGAGAGGAAGGGGAGGTGGGGAGGGACTGGGGGAAGAGAGGAAGGGGAGGTGGGGAGGGACTGGGGGGGGAGTAGAGGGAGAGGCAACTGCAATCAAGATACATTGTAAAAAAAAATAATTTATCTTCAAAAAACAAAATTTAAATTAAAAAAAAAAAAACAAAACTGTCTCACAGACATCCCCCCAGGGCAGTCTGTGAGGCAGTCCCTCAACTGCCCCTTCTCGGATGATGCCAGTTTGTGTCACGTGACAAACACTAACCCGCACAGTATTTATAAGTTTTGTCATCCGGCTTCTTTCACTAGTATAGCATCTTTGAGACCCGCTCATGCATTAGCACGCATCAGGGTTGTATCCCATGTCTCCACATGACATGCTCTGCCCGCTCGCTCATCTCCCAGCAGGCACGTGACATGCTCCGCCCACTTGCTCATCTCCCAGCAGGCACTTGCTCCCATTTCTTGACTGCTACAGAAAATACCACACAGCAACACTCAAAGGATAAAATTCTTCTCCCAAGCTTACATTATGTATTTTGGTTTGGTTTTAATAGTAGCTATCCTAACTGTACTGACTTAGAAAATATGCATCTATCTGCCAATAGGTCTGGGTCTTCAACTTTTTGGTCTTTGGCCTGAGAGGCAGTCCGTAGAGCTTCCGGTGAGCTGGGGTGAGCATGTGTTTGATGATTCTCCCCGCTCTGTGTTAGTCCCAGGCTGCCTCTACTGCACATCCTCCGGATTCTGGGTATCCGACTGTTGGTAGCAAAACACACCTGGGAACTTTGTCTCTGCTTCTGTGGCCCTGGGGCATGCTTTATTAGCCCATGGTTGTCTCTGGACTTCTTGTGTGCCCGGTTCCTTAGTGAGATAGGTAGCTACCATAGAGTACCCAAAGGGAAGAATTACCACAGGACAAAAGCCACCTCAGTTACACACAGGAGGCCAATTCAGAAGATCCTATATGTTGTCTGGTGACAGCAATGAGTGAAAGGACATTCAGCAATTGTCCTCTGTCACTTATCCCAGGGCATGATCCCAGCTGTTCTGGTTTTCGGGTTTGCTCTGACGTTGGAATACTTCCTCCACCTTGCAGACCATCCTAAAAATGTCTCAGACAACTTCCTTATCATGCAGGCCAATAGAAAAGAAGCTAAGAATTAATCATGTTAATTTTGCAATGAATTGTCCTACATAGGGAGGCCATCTGTTGGGAATTGGTTCTAATGCTTTGTCTTAATTCAGTTCCCAAAAGCCTTGCTTCCAGACCTCAGGGTCCCTGCTCCTAGCTGGCTTTGATTGGTAATAAAGTATTTCCATACAGCCAATGGCTGGGCAGGTAGACAGAGGCGGGACTTTTAGATTGTTGGACAAGGGACCAAGGGAGAGAGGGAGAGAGGGACAGAGGGACAGAAGGACTCTGTGACAGGGGAGGAAGGAGAACAGACCTAAAGTCCCACCAACCTGTAAGATCCCAGGGAAGTGGCTCTTGGGTTCCTAGGCCATTCCCCCGATTGGGTCTGAGGTAGAAGAGATGAAATATAGATTTGAAATATAGAGCTGTGTCTCTAGTTGCATATGTAGCAGAGGATGGCCTAGTCATCCATCAATGGGAGGCAAGGCCCTTGGTCTTGCGAAGACCATATGCCCCAGTACAGGGGAATGCCAGGGCCAGGAAGTGGGAGTGGGTGGGTTGGGGAGCAGGGAGTGAGGGAGGGTATAGAGGGCTTTGGGGATAACATTTGAAATGTAAATGAAGAAAATATCAAATAAAAAAGAGAATAAAAATATAGATTTAGCAAATATTAATTCAAGTTGGGCAGTGGTGGCACACACCTTTAATCCCAGCACTTGGAAGGCAGAGGCAGGTGGATTTCTGAGTTCGTGGCCAGCTTGGTCTACAGAGTGAGTTCCAGGACAGCCAGGGCTACACAGAGAAACCTTGTCTCAAAAAATATATATATATTAATTCAAGAATACTGGAGGAGAGTGTGTACTAGCCATGGGGAGGTTTAGAAGTGCCCAGTTACTGACAGGTCAAGCCTTATCAAAATTAGCTGACATGTGTGTATCTGTGTGTGTATGTGTCTCTGTGTGTGTCTCTCTGTGTTTGTGTGTGTATGTATGTCTTTCATTCATGAATCCAGAGCTCTTGGGTGGGTGCAGAACACACACAACCTGCCGGGAGTCAAAGTGGACTAAGTAATTCACTGCTACAGCCACCAACTCCACTGTATCTGTTTTCTCAGCTATATAATGAAACTCTCAGTCTAAAGGTTTGTATAAGCTTCCTTTTGGGCTCTCCTTCAGTTTGAGAAGTGCCTGTGTGTCTTTCTCATTTGCAGATATGTTCACCTCCATGAGGTCTTGTGTGGACTAGTGTTTAAATCAGTTGGTGTTTCCTAATATAACTTGGGTCACTCCGGGTTGTGCTGACCAAATTTCACGGAAACAGCAATCTGTCAAGTGGATAATTCCCATGTGGTCAAACATTGGTAGGGTCCAATCAGTGTTAATAAGCCTAAGGGTAGAAGGAATTCTGGCTTCCTCTGCCCTGAATGGTGACCTCATTAATACAAAGTAAATCTCTGGGAGCTCAGATATGTGTTGTTACTTGTCTGAGGTCAGAAATATGAGCATGATTGCATATCCTGCATATCCTGTTCACCCACCCATGCTGTTCTTTGGGAAGTACACCTGAAAAAGTCTCTTGGTTCAATGTAAAAAATAAAATAAATAAAATAAAATAAAATAAAATAAAATAAAAAATAAAAGCTCCTTTAATCCCAGCACTCGGGAGGCAGAGGCAGGCGGATTTCTGAGTTCGAGGCCAGCCTGGTCTACAGAGTGAGTTCCAGGACAGCCAGGGCTACACAGAGAAACCCTGTCTGGAAAAACCCGAAACAAACATACAAACAAACAAACAAGAAGCTGCCCCCCAAGCAAACATGTGAAGCCCAGCTGCGGTAACATCTCCCCATGATTCACTCTGGAATGAAAGTCCTCTTCCTCGTCTCCCACAGTATGGCCATGGCTGAAAGGCACAGAGCTTGTGACTTCATGGGGCAGGAGCTGTCTCTCTGAGTCTCCCCACTCGTTGAGAATCATTTCAGGGTTCTGAGTGTTGCTCAGTGTCCTCAGACACCCTTTACACCAGCTGGCAGTACTTAGAGACGAGAGTTGACTGTCTCCCACTGTATGTGGTTTTCATACAGTGTTTCTGTTTCATTCATGTTTCTGTTGTTTGTGAAGTTTGGTCTGTTTTCATTCATTCATTCATTCTTTTTTTTTTTTTTTTAAGAGACTAGACCTCTTGTCTGGCTAACCTGATTTTTGCCCTGCTTTTTACCTGGGCCTTTTAAGGCTCTAAGCTTGGGTTCTAATTGCCATTAGGTTGGGCGCCATTTTAAAAGTTGGGTCCTGGCTCTACCTCCCAGTCCCATGCGCCTAGAAATATGACTCAGACTCAAAATATATTTGTGAATACCTTGGCTCTATAGCTGGACTCTTCCCTAACTAGAATAATAACTTAAGATAACCCATATAATCTACCTTTTGTCGCCTGGCTGGTTTGTGCTCAGGTACCATGCTTCTGTCTTCTCACATCTTCCCTTGTGGGTCTGTCATACCTGGCTCCATCCCAGAATTCTCTCTGCCTCTCGGATGTCACACCTCCCATTTCCTGCGGAAAACCTAATTTACAGGCAATGCATCCATACAATCTCTCTATGGTTGTTTGTTTTCTGAGACAGATTCTTACTGTGTAGCTCTGACTGGTCTGGAACTTGCAATGTAGACCAGAGCTGCGCTTCACTAGCAGTGATCTCTTGCCTCGGCCTCCTGCTGGGATTATAGACCAGTGCCATCATGCCCACCTTCATTTTTGCTGACAGAAACAATGTTTTTCTTTTTTTCTCTCTTTCATTTCATTCTCTCTCTTTCATTTCATTCTCTCTCTCTCTCTCTCTCTCTCTCTCTCTCTCTCTCTCTGTGTGTGTGTGTGTGTGTGTGACTTTGTTACACACCTGTGGCCTGAGAATAATTTTTAACATATACTCATACACCCATTCTGTGTTCTGAATAAGCTTTAAAAGCAAAGTTAAGGGCCTCCAAGATGGCTCAGAGGGAAAGGGGGCTTGCGGCCAAGCCTGACAGCTTGAGTTAGTTCCCTAGGACGCACAGGATGGAAGGAAATAACTGACCCCCTCCAGTTGTTCTTTGACTTCCGTGTGCAGACTGTGGCATATGTGCATATACACATGTGTGAACATGCACGCACATATACACACAAAAAACAAATGTAAAAAAATAAAGTTAAAAAGGCAGATCCTGCCTTAAAGTGTATTTAATAATATCTCGTTATGTGAAAGAGTCTCATTATTGTAAAAATATTGGCTTTAACTCATAGTAATCCTTCTGCTTTCGCCTCCCCACGTATTGGGATTACAGGCATTGACTCTAAGAACACCATGTAGCCCAGGCTAACTCTGAGTCCACTGTCCTCCTACTCCTACCTCCCATATGTGTGTTGAGGTGGACTTCTTTCCTTTTTTTTTTTTTTAATTGATGTGGCGTCTCATGTAGCAAAGGTTAGCCTCAAACTTGATGTGTAGTGGAAGGCAGCCATGAAGTCCCAATCAGGTGCAGCTGTCTAGGAGACTGGAGGCATTAGCCTCTGCAACTGGAGTTTGAGGTGGTTGTGGGCCACCCAACAGGGGTGCTCAAAGCCACAAGGCATGCACTTCTGACTGCTGAGAGAAAAGGCTAGAGAGAAAGAGAGTAAGAGGGAGAGAGGAAAGAAGAGAAGACAAAGAGAGGGGAGAAAGGGTGAGAGTGAGGGGTAAGAGGGAGACAAGTAAGGGAGTGAGAAGTAAGAGAGAGCAAGGTGGGGCTGAGCACCCCCTTTTATGATCTTTGCTGTTGCTAGGTAACTGGGGTGAAGTTTAGCCTGAAAGTCAGAAGCTTGAGCCTACATGACTTCTAGCCATGCTTCTCTTGTGTGGGTGGGGGGCGTGGGGGGCGGTAACTTAGACAGGAACCAGAGTTCCAGGAGCATGAGGAAATGCCTACTATGTCATGTAAGTGAATTATCATCACCGGGGTTCAGACCTCAGCTCAACTGGAGACCAGCCTGTCTGTGCAGAGTCCAAGCCCCACTCACCCTGACTCTGAACAGAAGATTCCACTAGTCAATATAATTCAACTGAGTAGTTCTATAATTCAGATTGTAATTAATGGTGAGCATGGGGTGACACCCACATCTGGTACTGAGCTCATATTCAGATCCTGGAGTCATAGAACATACTAACCTGTGCTTGTCATTATCAAGAAGACAATAGCTAGTGGCCAGTTTGAATGTCTAGGACACAAAGTTCTGGTCTGTTGGTCCATCTAGTATCTCAGACTCTAATCATCTTCTAAATTCATAGCTAGTCATGAGGAGAAGTGGCTTGGGAAACCATGGTAGTTCCCATTTTTACACTGGGAATTTCTTCAGCACAGTTCATGTATGAAGAGGATAAACATTAGGGATGTTCCAGGGAGGAACTGGAGATTTCAGGGAAAGCCCTAGATCCAGAAGGAAGGGAAGGGAAGGGAAGGGAAGGGGAGAGGAGGGGAGGGGAGGGGAGGGGAGGGGAGGGGAGGGGCAACATGAAGAGTTCACTAATTGTGGGATCTTTTGACTTTGCATGTCCTTAAGGTTAGATGTTCAATAACTGACAAAAGTAGATACTTTTAGAGGAAAACAATGAAACCATTTTAAAATAGTCTTTTCACAGAAATAAGTGACACACTAGCTGGAAGAATGAAATGTTTTGCTAATTATTAACAGTATCAAAGGCCTTCCCTGGGAACTGATTCGTTAGCTTTAATCCTCAGTGTTGCAGGTGCTCACAGGCAAGTGTATCGGACCACTGCTGCTGAGTGTGTAATTCCTCCCTATCCCTGTTCCCCAGCAAATGGCTCCAAGTGCAGCATTTGAGTGTGTCGCTCTAAGTCCATGCTCTAAGACAGAACCTGCAGGAGGCTCTGAAAGAACTGTAGCAGCGGTGAAGTGCTTTCAGTAGGAAGGAAGCAAGTGATCTAAGTCAATTCTTTGGCTAGTCTGTTAAATAACAAACCAGAGGAAATAGTGGGGTGGGTCAGGAAAAAGGTTAGCTGGAAATACCTTCAAAGTAGATGTAAGCAACATGATTGGAGGGAGTGTGTATGTGTGTGGTGGTGGTGGTGGGTGTATGTGTGGGTGTATCTGTATGTATGTATGTATGTATGTATGTATGTATGCATGCATACTTGCCAAGATCAGGGATGACTAATAAAAGTGAGGAAACAAATAGTATGAGAATTTAAAGACCCAAGGAAAACTACACTTTTGAAAGCTTTGGGTTATCTGTGAGCTTAGAATCTGACAAGGGTGATTGGTTCTAGAGACACTGGAGACAGCTGTCTTAGAGCTGGCTGACCCTGAAATCTACACGTGTTTTTCTTGCACACAGTTCATACTGCAGCAATGGTTTTCAAGGGACATTCAAGCCACAGCAAGCAAGTTCCCCGGGAATGAGCAAGTGTCTTTACCTGCTGAGCCATCTCACCTGCCCTTTACGGTGAACTTCTTATCAGCCGGCTTGTATTGCTCATAAATGTCCCTTTTTGTGATACATTAGAAGCCTTTGGAAGGCAAGTTTCTATCTTCCCCTCTTAATCTGGCTGGGCAAGAATAAGAGTATTGCCACAATTTTTAGCCAAATTTGAAGCAAGCTTTAATTAAATACTGGCCAGGATGATGGACTCTGGCCAGATCCATTCCTGGGTTCCCAGAAAATGTCCATATTTTGCAGAGGCTTAAAAAGGCAAACCCATATTTCCTATCAAGTCCAATCAGAGGCAAGCATATAGCCTAATGAATTTCCAGCCTATGTACCTCCTGCCTAAATCCAACTGGCAGCCAGAAACATCCTGATGTGTTTCCTGCCCATGTACCTTCTGCTTAATGTGAGCAAGCATATTTGGTGCAGTTGGGTCAAGGAATTTGTTTAGAGGAGAAACTCGTGGCTTGTTATCTCCCTTACACAGTAGCCTCCAGCATCTCAGGAAGTGTCTCTCTGGGCAAGGGGGTTACAGGTTAGAGGCATTTTGTTTTATGGATCTCTTAGACACAATAATTCAAACTTAAAATGTAAATTTGGCCCTCACACCCCCCACACACGCTATTTTCTTCTCTCTCCTTTCCGTGGATGTTAGCCACAGATATTTCTGAACAGGGCTTTGATAAAGTCGGTCTTGAAGGTACTATATTGATACTGGAAACTGCTGGAAGGCAGCCAGGGCCCAAATAGCAAAAAACAAGCTGACACCTGAAATTGTCACTTGGGCATTCTCCTAGCCACATCACAACTCTTGGATTATTTGAAAGGATTATAAGGAAAGTACACAAGTAACCCAGTCCTTCAAGAGCACGCCAACGTACAGATAACAATTTATTCTTACCACATGCACCACCATTGCTGACTTCTGCTGCTAGATGCTACAGACATGGAAGTGGTGGCTCTGGGAGCTTGTGGGGTATTTATTATTATTATTATTATTATTATTATTATTATTATTATTATATAGTTTCTTTATTTACATTTCAAATGTTGTCCCCTTTGCTAGTTTCCTCTCTGAAAACCCCCATCTCCTCCCCCCTCCCCCTGCTCATCAACCCACCCATTCCTGCTTCCTGGCCCTGGCATTCCCCTATACTGGGGCATTAGAACCTTCAAAGGACCAAGGGCCTCTCCACCCATTGATGACCAACTAGGCCATCCTCTGCTACTTATAAAGCTAGAGCCACGAGTTCCACCATGTGTTTTCTTTGGTTGGTGGTTTAGTCCCAGGGAGCTCTAGGGTTCTGGTTAGTTCATATTATTGTTCCTCCTATGGGGCTGCAAACCCCTTCAGCTCCTTGGGTACTCCTTCTTTGGGGACCATGTGCTCCATCCAGTAGATGGCTGTGAGCATCCACTTGTATTTGCCAGGCAATGGCAGAGCCTCTCAGGAGACAGCTATCTCAGGCTCCTGTCAGCAGGCTCTTGTTGGCATCCATAATAGTGTCTGGTTTTGGTGGTTGTTTATAGGATGGATCCCCAGGTGGGACAGTCGCTGGATGGTCATTCCTTCAGTCCCTGCTCAACACTTTGTCTCTGTAACTCCTCTCATGGGTATTTTGTTCCCCCTTCTAAGAAGCATCGAAGTATCTTTTGGTCTTCCTTTATGATATCATATCCTGATTTAACTTTGCTACCTGATATCTGTCTAGAAAACTGTCCATTTCATCCAGGTTTTCCAGTTTTGTTGTAGGATCCAGGCTTTTGTAGTAGGATCTAATGACTTTTTAGATTTCCTCAGATTCTGTTGTTATGTCTCCCTTTTCATTTCTGATTTTGTTAATGAGGATACTATTCCTGTGCCCTCTAGTTAGTCTGGATAAGGGTTTATCTATTTTGTTGATTTTCTCAAAGAACCAGCTCCTGGTTTGGTTGACTCTTTGTATAGTTCTTTTTGTTTCAACTTGGTTGAGTTCAGCCCTGAGTTTGACCATTTCCTGTCATCTATCACTCTTAGGTGAATTTGCTTCCTTTTGTTCTAGACCTTTAAGGTGTGCTGTCAAACTGCTAGTGTATGCTCTTTCCAGTTCCTTTTTGGAGGCACTCAGAGCTATGAGTTTTTCTCTTAGGATTCCTTTCACCATGTCCATAAGTTTGTGTATATTGTGGCTTCATTTTCATTAAATTCTAAAAAGTCTTTAATTTCTTTCTTTAGTTCTTCATTGACCAAGTTATCATTGAGTAGAGTGTTGTTCAGTGTATGTGGGCTTTCTATTAATTATTTTGTTATTGAAGATCAACCTTAGTCTGTGGTGATCTGTTAGGATGCATGGGATAATTTCAATATTTTTGTATTTTTTGAGGCCTGTTTTGTGACCAATTATATCTTCAGTTTTGGTACCATGAGGTACTGAGAAGAAGGTATATCCTTTTGTTTTAGGATAAAATGTTCTATAGATATCTTTTAAACACATTTGTTTAATAACTTCTGTTAGTGTCCATGTGTCTCTGTTTAGTTTCAGTTTCTAGGATCTGCCCATAGATGAGAGTGGGGTGTTGAAATCTCCCACTATTATTGTTTGTGGTGCAATGTGTGCTTTCAGCTTTAGTAAAGTTTCTTTAATGAATGTGGATGCCCTTGCATTTGGACCATAGAAGTTCAGAATTGAGAGTTCATGTTGGTAGATTTTAACTTTGATGAGTATGAAGTGTCCCTCCTTCTCTTTTTTGATAACTTTGGGTCAAAAGTTGATTTTATTCAATATTAGAATGGCTACTCCAGCTTGTTTCCTGGGACTATTTTGCTTGGAAAATTATTTTCCATCCTTTTATTCTAAGGTAGTGTCTGTCTTTGTCACTGAGGTGGGTTTCCTGTATTCAGCAAAATGTTGGGTCCTGTTTGTGTAGCCAGTCTGTTAGTCTATGTCTTTTTATTGAGGAATTTAGTACATTGATATTAAGAGATATTAAGGAAAAGTAATTGTTGCTTCCTGTTTTTTTTGTTGTTGTTGTTGTTGTTAGAGTTGGGATTCTGTTCATGTGGCTACCTTCTTTTAGGTTTGTTGAATGATTACTTTCTTGCTTTTTCTAGGGTGTAGTTTCCCTCCTTGTGTTGGAGTTTTCCATTTAGCATCCTTTGAAGGACTGGATTTGTGGAAAAATATTGTGTAAATTTTGTCATGGAATACTTTGGTTTCTTCAACCATGGTAATTGAGAGTTTTGCTGATTATAGTAGCCTGGGCTGGCATTTGTGTTCTCTTAGGGTCTCTGTGACATCTGTCCAGGTTTTCATAGTCTCTGGTGAGAAGTCTGGTATAATTCTAATAGGTCTGCCTTTATATGTTACTTTATCTTTTTCCTTACTGCTTTTAATATCCCATTTTTATTTAGCGCATTTATTGTTTTGATTATTATGTGAAGGAGGAATTTCTTTTCTGGTCCAGTCTATTTGGAGTTCTGTAGGCTTTTTGTATGTTCATGGGCATTTCTTTCTTTAGGTTAGGAAAGTTTTCTTCTATAGTTTTGTTGAAGATATTTGCTGGCCCTTTAATTTGAAAATCTTCATTCTCATCTATACCTATTATCCTTAGGTTTGGTCTTCTCATTGTGGCCTGGATTTCCTGGATGTTTTGAATTAGGATCTTTTTGCATTTTTCATTTTCTTTCACTGTGGTGTCAATGTTCTCTATGGTATCTTCTGCACCTAAGATTCTCTCTTGTATCTCGTGTGTCCTTTTGGTGATGCTTGCATCTATGGCTCCTGATTTCTTTCCTAGATTTTCTATCTCCAGAGTTGTCTCCCTTTGTGATTTCTTTATTGTTTCTACTTCCATTTTTAGATCCTGGATGGTTTTGTTCAATTTCTTCACCTGTTTGGTTTTTTTCCTGTAACTCTTTAAGGTATTTTTTGTTTCCTCTTTAAGGACTTCTAGCTGTTTACCTGTTTTCTCCTGTATTTCTCTAAGGGAGTTATTTATGTCCTTCTTAAAATCCTCTGCCAGCATCATGAGATATGATTTTAAACTCAAATCCTGCTTTTCCGGTGTGTTGGGGTATCCAGGACTTGCTGTGGTGGAGTGCTGGGTTCTGATAATGCCAAATAGTCTTGTTTTCTTTTGGTAAGAATCTTGCATTTGCCTTTTGAAATCTGGTCATCTCTGTTGTTAGATGTTCTTGCTATCTCTGGCTGGAGCTTGTTCCTCCTGTGTGTCTGTAAGCCTGTGTCAGCACTCCTGAGAGACCAGTTTTCTCCTGGCAAGACCAGTCACAGTGGGCTGCGGAACAGCCCCACCTCCTGGGTGCAGATGTAGGCCCATAGGACCCTGCCCCAGCTTTTCTGTAGGACCCTGTTCCAGATGCTCTGCCGCTTCTGCAGCCTTGGGACCGTGTGTTTTTGGAAAGTATTCTATTAATATCACAGCCTTTGGGACACCAAGAAAACAAATGTACTTTTAAAACAGATGGAGAGTAAGTACAACCACGTCCTCTTCTAACTACTTTAATAGTTTTCAATTTGGAAAGTAAATCCAATGGGTGCTAACAGGGAAAAGTGTGCTATGTTCTAAAATGTCAAAGGTCAGATCAGGCACAAATGAGAAAGGTCAGAATGGCATTCAGGATCTCTAGCTAAGATCCCGGAGTGAGTTGGGCCTCTGGAAACCCCTAACCCATTCTATCAGGTAAATAAATGTGCGTGCAATTAAATAGCTGAAAATGGAGCTCAGGGCACCTGACTGACAGCAGATCAAATCTGAGTTCAACTGATTTCAGATCCTATTTGGTCTCTCTCACTGATACCCAGTGAACATGCCTGGGTGGCTATCCCATTCTGTTCCCTCAAAGGAAGCAAGAGAGGGCAAAATATCTAGAAGCTGTTGTTTTATTTACTATTCTTGGAGATGATATCCCACCAACTTTGCTGCAATCTTTTGTCATACCTTTAAGTCATACCTTGTCCCCTATCCAAGCTTCTAACCATCTATGTAAAGTATGTTCTCTTTGAAGAAAGCATTTTTTTTAAATTATCACCATCCATTCCTTATTTTAAAACAAACAACTTCCATTGGTTTATTTGCTTATACGAATTCTTAGACCTATGCTGAGAAATAAAATAGGAAATCGTTTAAGATGAGTAGGATGCTTCCTACATATTCAAAGCATGCCTTGGGGTTGTGTGACAGGTGGGCCTTGCTGAGACAGTAAGAGGCAGCGCACAAGCAAATAGATTTGGAGAGGTAATACTTTGGGGGAAGATCATCTGTATGCCCTGTGGTATTTGCTATATAGGGGGAATGACCTTCCATGATAAATACTTGTCTTCCAGATGTTGAGACTTTATTTTAATAACATTTGGCCTACCCTGTGCTATACGCTGCTAGCTCACCGGCCCAGGTCCACCCTCCATCATCTCCTATTCATGTAGTTTTGGATTTGTTTGGTGTAGGCATGTGCCCAGATGAAAAATGCCAGAGTGGTCTAGTTTCAGTTAAGAAACTAACTGTGCATGGAATTTCTAGATGAGGCTCAAGAAAGCTCTCTAAAAGGAGCCAAGCTAAACTGGCAACTCCGGGTCACCCTCTACCTCCCTTCCGCCCACAACCGATGCAGAGTTGTGCACATCTACCTGCCATTGTGTGGCCATGAAGTAACTGACAAGAAGAGCAAAGTCTATGGCAGCCTGCCCTGAGGCACAGTGCTGCCAGGCTATCCCTGATGTAACTTGGCTCCAGCTTCCCAATGTGTGACAAAAAAAAAAAAAAAAAAAAAACCCAAAAAACAAAAATCATCTTCCATTACTATTACTGAATATTTCAAGTTCACCTGCATCAACTTATATCGCAAAGAGAAAGGCTCTCTACAGAGCAGTGTAGCGATGCTGGATCTCGAGCAGTCGGGGAGCATTGCGACAGGAAACAAGCTGGGCAGAAACCATGGAAACTGTCACAGGGGGCGGGGTAGAGGGAAACGAGGCAATGTGAGGAGAGCTGTGTACGTCATTTTGAAATGATCATCCTTGGCCACAAGAATTAATAAGCAAGATGGTGCCAGCCTAGGCTGAACAAAGGCTTACTGGACAGCTGTCCTTGTAGAAGCAACCTTTGTGCAAAGTGCAGTCTGGCAGCCTTTTGTGATAGTTTATACTGTCGGCATACTTTCATGAAATTCCCCCTCCATAACCTCTCAGCTATATCTGCTTTTCATTAGCGCTTGACACAGCCAGCTCCATGTGTTGGGGGGCGGGGGGGAGAAAGGTATAGGATGTGTGTGTGTGTGTGTGTGTGTCTATAGACATGCATAGACTACAGCACACTACAGAGGATACAGGACAGTTTCCAGTGTCAGTCCGAGCTAGCACCTTGTGTGAGGCAGAATCTCTCTGATGTTTGCCACCGTGCTGTGCACCTACGCTAGGCTGGCTGGCCCAGGAGCTTCTGGTTCGCCTGTCGTTGCCTCAGATCTCTCAATGGGAGTACTTTGGTTACAGATGGTGGCTAGTGGTCTTACATGGGACCTGAAGACTTGAACTCGGGTCCTCATGCTTGTAACAGAAAGCATCATTTCCGCTGGGCCAGTTCCCCACCCTTGCCCATACTGATTCTGACAACCTCCACATATGAAGCAAACATATTTCCTAACACAGTTTTCTCAATTCTGTTAAGGTTTTACAAGGACTTTCTTTTAGATTTCCTATCCTTATGGTAGGTCTACTTTTTATGAGTCATATATCTGACCTGGATAGATGACTCAGTGAATGAGTCTTTTTATGCCAGCATGAGGGTCTGAGTCTGAAATTTAACACACACACACACACACACACACACACACACACACACACACACGTATGGCTAAGTACATCTGGAATCCCAGCACTATGTGGAGTGGGGATGTCTGGGACTCGCTGGGTCAAGTTCAGTGAGAGTCTCTGTCTCAAGGGAACACAAATATTGAGACACAGCAGGTCTTCTGGCTTTCATGAGTGCACACATACATACACATATATACCATTCTTACATACAAAAGAAGTCATGGGGGGAGGGATGGGGAAGAGGGTAGTCGAATTTATGTAAAGAAGGTACATATCCTCCTGTGAGCCATGTACTGAACTAATTCAGTAAGAAAACCTTATACTTCATTACATACATGACCTGGTGGTTTGTCCAGCTGAGGCAAAAGTTGTTGATGGACTCACTGAATGTTTTTATCCCTACCTAAAAGCACATCTATAACCTTACTTGTTTAGCATGTATGTCCTTACTAAATACCACTCAATAAAGAAAGGAACACTGCTGTCTTGTTCACTATGATAATGTCATCAACCAAACTGATGCCTGCCACATCACAGGGCATGCAAAACGCTGAATCCACGAAGAAACACAGCTCTCTGAATTCGTCTGAGTGAAGAGACCAAACCTGAGAAATGGTAGTTTACCCAGCACCGCAGCTCCGTTAATTTATGACGTATTGGAAAAACATGTTTTCCATTTTTAACAAGTTTCTACTCAAATGTGGAAGAATAGTAATGAAGGTCTTCTGGTGGCTGGCCTGAGGCCCTGCCGCCCCCAATACATGAACAATTAGCTGGTTGTGAGTCATTTGCTAATGAAATAATCACTCCCAAGAGTATTAGTTATTTTTTTTCGTTGTTTTGGCAACACGCCTATCAGAAAGCCACTTGAGAGATGGTTTTCTTTGGCTTACAGTTGGAAGGGACGTGGTCCTCCATGGAGCTGGAAGGATCTGTTGTGATCCCTTCTGCAGTCTGGAAGCAGAATAAACCAGAAGGAGGAGGAGACTGTCAAACCTCAAGGCTCTCTTTAGTGACTCAGTTCTCAGTCTGGCCCACTTATTAGAGCTCCCACAACCCTCCTGAACAGCACCCCCGGCTGGGGACTCTTGTGCTCAAGCACATGAACCCGTGTCTATGTTGGTATTTCACATTCAAACCTCAGGAGAAGTAACATATCATTTGCATAGCATGTACTTGTCGGTGCTAAAAGTAACAGTGAATAAAAAGGTTGAACTGGGGAGTAGGGGGATGAGAATGGGAGATGAGAGTGGGGGGATGGGAATGGGGGAAGGAAGTGGGGGGGGTGGTGGCTCAGCAGCTAGGAGCACTTGCTGCTGGTGCAGAGGACAAAACAACAACAACAAACTAGACCAATCTGGTAGAATGTCACATGTACCTATAATCCCAGCACCTGGGAGGTTGAGGCAGAAAGATCATGGCTCACAGCTATCTGTACAGCAAGACTGCAAAGGAGTTAAGGGTGAGGATAGCCATTCATATTCAACATTTCAGAAAAGAGGATGGAGGGAAATTCAAGTGTGATAAGGAAGAGCTAGGCACAGATGTTAAAAAATATTAAATTCTGTTTTTCCTTTCCCAGCCCCGGCTCCTGGAACGACAACTCTGAGTCTAATTAGTTATTATTAAATGCCACAAACTTTGGCTAATCTCTGACTAGCTCTTAACTTTGTTAACCATTTAATCTATCCTATGTTTACCACTTGGTTAGTTACCTTCAGTCCCAGCTACTTCTTCTTCTTCTCCTCTTCTCTGGAGTCTCTCCAAGTTCCTCTACTTACTGGTTTTCATCCATCTCCTCTGTCTGTATCTCATCTTGTTCCTCTGTGGGAAATGTGTGACCTTAGAGAACATTAGATGACCACTGAAAGACCTTGCTAGAATAGCATGCTGGGGACCTTCCACTAGAAGGTTGTGGTGAACACTCCCTTCCAGGATTGACCCAGCAAAACAAGCTTTACAAAAGCCCCGAATGCAAGGCAGGTACAGATAACGACCAAGAATGTTTCAGTTCCCTCTTCTGGGGACTAAGACCTCACCTCACCAGGGGCCATCAATGCTGCTTAGGGAAGGTCATGAAAAGACACTTGCCTCTCTGGAATGGAGAGTCTAATTACCATTTCTAAAGTGGGGAATGAAAAGGTCAGCTCAGGCCAACGATGGGCTTAAACCAACTCATGTTGTTATCAAGGCCTACCCTTAAACTGTATAAAAAGTGTGTGCTTAGGAGATTCGGGGTCACCTCTGCCTCGATTGCAGGACGGCCCCGGCACACCAGATCAATAAACTTCTTGCTTATTTCATCAATCTCCATGTCTGTGTTTCTGTGAGTGGGACGTCCTGGACATAAGGCTCTTTGGGTCTTACACCTCCATGGCTCTCTTTGATCTCTTACTATTTCCCAGAATCCTCTCTCTTTCTGCTAATGTCCCACCTCCTATTTCCTGCCACAGCTCAATGGCCATTGGCATTTTATTGACAAGCGATGCTTCTAAGAGATTCTTTCTATACACAGAGAATGGTATTACACTCAGTCTTCACCAGTTTCATTCTCCAGATGCCAAAACTGAGTATCAGTTGGGTAGGTGGGTTTACCTCAGGGTTTTCCCAGCAACCAGGTTCTGAGACTATGTATAACTCATTCTAAAGTCTGTACCTTTCTACATAGTTTACTAATTACTTGTAATAAAGAAGTTGATAAATATTTTAAATATAAGTTATTGTATTGCCTACATCTTTCTATTCAATTGGTATCATCAGTCTTAGAACTATTCTAATATTTATATTGATTAAGAATGTTCTTGCTGCCTTTCAAACAAATCCATAATTTTCCTCACAACTAGCTGCTCTTGGCTAGACCCTACTAGAAGTTAGAACATGAAGAGTTAAATGGCAAGATATTGGAAATTTTCCACCAGAGTTGGCAAGATGGCTTATTGGGTTAAGGTACCTGCTGCCAGGCCTGAGATAACTGACTCCCACAAATTATGCTCTGACCTGCATGTGGGCACCGAGACTTACGTATGTGCATGCTATTGTTATTTTAAAAGAGAATATTTTCTTACTCATGCATCAATCCTACAACTTCTTGCACACTTAAGGTATTTTCTGTACCCTTTTGCTGATGGTAGACAGAAAACAAGTGGTGCATAAACTCAGAAAGGCAACCGCTTGACGTGGGATATTACAGTCACCGGATAAGCTTGGTCCAAGATTGCTTATTATCTAGAGTATTGGTTGGTACACCCTCCAATGTCCTTGCTTTGAAACAATTATGTTAAAACACCTCTCCGTTTCTGTGGACGGGGCTGTCTGGCGTCTTTTCCAGGGAGTCTTCTGTGAATCATTAATATGCAAAGCAGATAAGAGATTTTAAAAGAAAAGCTGCTGCTGGCTGCAGTGGGAGTTGGTAGGCAGTAAGCTTCGTCCCAGCCTGAGAGACTCCGAGAGGTTGGACCCTCCTTAAGGCCTTCTACAGAATTGATGAGTAAGACGGTTCCTAAGGTCCCTGCCAAGTCTAAAATTACGGAACCAATGACTCTGTTGGGTATATGCTGGTTATCGTATTGCTGTGGAAACCAGGCATCTCCAACAAGGGGGAAATAGCAGTAACTGCCTTTCTCTGGGAACATCTGGTCTGGAAATGAGAACATCTCAGCCCTGGTCCCTGCTCGGCCACTATTTAAGTCTATTACCTTAGCTGCTGTTTCCCCATCTATGAAACGCACATAAACCATTCTCTGCCTGCTTTATTTTTAAATGTATCTGTTAGCAAAGTTTTAAATTCCCTTCAACAAAAATTAAACTAGTATACGGTCTTAAAGTATTGTCTTCAGGGAAGTGTGTGGAGGTTAATTCTTCACTCTGAAGTTGGTGCTATATAGTTACTACCTCTGTTCAAACTGGTGGTAAAACCCAAAGCATGGCCCATAGGCCCCGTGGGTGCCTGAGGACGAGCCAGAGTCCATTACCAGATGAATCGCTACAGTTCTCATCAGGAGAAAGTGGGAAGTGTCCTTTGGTTAAGACAGACAAAACAATTGTGATTTTCTGGATTTTTGTTTCGTTTTTGCAGAGCTAATACTAGTTGGGATTTTATTTTTATTTTTTGTCAAAATTCTACATGATCCCTATTATCACAAACAAACAGATTTCTACCGTTCAGGCCTGTGACAAATGACAGTTGTTGAAGATCTGGCAAGATATTCTGTATTTCTAAGACCTGGATAGAAAGATGAGCAGATAGGTAAGTGGTGAGACAGGGAAAGCGAGGAAGAGGTGGCCAGTGGGCAGATCTGAGACAGCCTGGGAAAAGCCATAGCATTTGGGGACACTTTCAGGGGACAGTAGCTGCAGCACTTCACGAGCCAGGCTAGGTAAGGAGCTGAGGGGGAGCAGGCCAAGTCTGAGATGGGCAGGTGTCTCAATTTCCGTTTCAGCCACCCTAGGTATACCACCTAGTAGGGAGACATCTTCTTTCCACTTTACAACAAAATACCTACTCTGGTGTTGGACAAGGGAAAGGACATCGATGTGAGATTGTAAGCATGGTCAACTTGAGATAATGATCTCTTTCCTCAGAAAGCTATTCATTTCCAGTCTTCAGAAACACTAGTAATCAAGGCTATGCCTAAGATATTTAATCCCTGGAGATTTAACTGTATCTGTGGACCCAACAAAATAATTCTCAAATCTCTCCTGTTTGTGCTTCATCTCCTCTCTGCACGCCCCATCACCATATCCAGCACTGTCCATAAATCAGAATCCCGTGATAGCCTTGTTCCACTTCCTCCGAGGCTCCCTCTTAACTAAGAGGCCAAGAGAACCCCACAACATGGCACTCAGAGTTCTACACTCAGCCCAAATATCTCTCCACTAGGGTAACAGAACTATCAGGAATGGAAAGAATATTACAGATGACCTGAAAATCCATCTACCCTACAAATAAAAAACTTGATTCCTAAAGTTTTCTCAGGATTGTGAGAAGGGCAGTTTGGATGATGCTGTGGGTACCAGCTCTGTTGCTACGCTGAGGGTAACAAATGCATTAAGATGCCATTGTTATGTGTCTTTTTTTTTACTGTATTAAAATATCATCATTTTGTTCGATTGATTTCAGACTGAGCTCCTAAAAGTAGCCACGGGGCCTGGGAGAATGTGTCTTTGAATGAAAGGAGACGCCATAAGTAGGAGATAGAACCTGCTAGTTAGTATGAAATGGGTGGCTGAAGCTGAAATTGAGGCACCCTGTCCTGCCTGTCCCAGATACCCCCTCCACCTTTGCCCCCACCCCTTGCTTGTGAAATGCCGTGGCTGGTGTCCTGTGGCTGGCGTCTATGGGAAGCTTTCCAGATGCTCTTGGTTTTACCTGGGTCACGTGAGCACGTTGGGAAAAGCGTGACAGGAGGACATGTGGTCAGTGAGCAAGTAGCAGGCTGTAAAATGCCGATCTTCAGCCTGAGTTGGGGAGAGGGAAGAAGCCCAATCATTTAGCCTAAATCCCGGGCTGCCTTTACTTGGGAACTGATGGCAGACATTGCAAGCATCTTGTGGAACAAGATGGTTTGAAAACCTTGGGTCTGAGCTCACATTAAGGATCCAAATTGATAAGAGGATCTGTGGTCTGTTTTTTGTTTTTGTTGTTGTTGTTTTGTTTTGTTTTGTTTTTCTTTGTGTTTGTTTCTCGTTTGGCTTCTCTTGGTGGCTAGGAAAGCCTGTCTGTTTTGGGCAGAGGAAAAAAAGAGAGAAGGCTCCTTCTGTTGGTTGCTGTGAGCCAGCGCATCTAGGACACAGCAGCGCGCTGGAGGAACAGCAGGCTTTGACCAAAGCAAGGGCAAGCCCCAGAGAGAGCCTTCTCAGCATGCCAAGGGCTTCCTGATGTCCTTTCTGGTACTGAAACCCAGAAGCCACACACACACTAGCCAGAAAGAAACATGGAGATCTTTCTTTCAGAACAGAAATGAAAAAGAAAGAACAAAACAAAAGCAGGAATGATCACAGGATCACAGGGTCTTTTAATTGTCAGTGTGTGAGAATTAGTAGTGACTGTATGTCCATGGCATGCTAAAAGGAGAGAAACGATCCTGGGCCTTAATTCAGGCATCGAACATGACACTATAAACAGTGTCATGGATGGAACATAGAAACGAGTGTATAAGGAATGTCATCAATGTCATGAGACAGCAAGGCATACAGCAGATGAGACAGGAGGTGTGTGTGTGTGTGTGTGTGTGTGTGTGTGTGTGTGTGTGTGTGTGTATGCATGTGTGTATGCATGTGTGTATGCATGTGTGTATGCATGTGTATGTGTATATGTGTGTGTACCCGTGTGTGCATGTACGTGTGTGCGTGTGTGTGCATGCGTGTGCGTGTGTGTGTGTGTGTGTGTGTGCGTGCGTGCGTGCGTGCGTGCGTGCGTGCGTGTGTGTGTGTGTGTGTGTGTGTGTGAGAGAGAGAGAGAGAGAGAGAGAGAGAGAGAGAGAGTGAGCTCACTGACTCTTTGGCCTTCCATTATGAAGGAGATAAGACCAAAGCCACACAGTTAAGCAACTGTAAACAGTGGGCAGGTGGAAGGGAAGGAGAGCTCATCAAGCACCAAGAGCATGTGAGACATTTTATAGATGCATTTGAGCAAATGGATCCAGCTTCTACTGAGAGCTGAGGCAGGAAATAAGAGCTGGGCCCAGCTGTAGCTCAGTGATAAAGCACTTGCCCAGCAAGTAGGTTTGATCCTCAGCTCACAAAGAAAGGGAGGCAGAGAGGGAAGGAGGGAGAGAGGGAGGGAGGGAGAGAGGGAGGGAGGGGGGAGAGAGTTACAAGAAAAGGCTTTAGGCTTTGAGTGTTAGGGTGAGGAACTCCATCTTACCATGTAGGACACATTCTTTAAGGTGTTTGAGGACAGTGATAAAATCATGAAATTTACCTGAAAGATCTCTTAGTTTTACCTTTTCGGATGACTGTCAGGCAGTCACTTTGGCAGAACATATATTAAAAATGGAGCAATACAGAGATGCTCCTGCATGAGGATAACATGTAAATCTGTTAAGCGTTTCCATTTGATTTTTTATAAAATGTCTGTGGAACCAAATTCTTGCCATTAAAAAAATGGCACTATCCGAGTCAGTACTCAGGAGGCAGAGGAAGGGGGGGGAGGTAGCTCTGAGTTCGAGGCCAGCCTGGTCTACAGAGCAAGTTCCAGGACAGCCAGGGCTACACAGAGAAACCCTATCTCAAAAAACAAAACAAACAAACAAAAAAGCATTATATTCAATAGTACATTGAGAAATCAATTAAAGTAATAAATTTCACTATCAAAAAATATGAAAGGCAGTTATCAAGATGAGGTAAAATATTTTGCTTAAAAAACATCAACATTTTGACAGTGAATGAGTCTTGAGGAATTTAAGAAATTCTGAATTCTTCTTTGTCCCTCTCAGGCTCTGGGGGTGTGGGGGGAGCAGGGGGGTGCGGATTGAACCCAGGACTTCACACATGCCAGGCAGAGATTCTACCAGAGGGCCACACCCCCAGCATCTCTTTTTAAAATAAGAATTCTTAATTCTCTATTCCATGAAGTAGCATTTTATCTGAAGCAGGAAGTGCCTTCTCTGTAGTCATTTACGCCTTGCTGACACTCGGGGAATAGAGAAACAGAAAAAGCGGGAAGGAGTTTTCAGCACATAGAAAACAGGAAGATTAAAGACTTTCAAAGTGGGCCTTAAAGTCCCTAAAGGGCAAGTGACCTTTGTTCCTCTTTTAAAAATAACTTTCTACTTTGTTTTTTTAAGAATAAGCTAGAATTTCACTAGCAAGACACACAAGTCACACTTAGAGAAAACGCCTCTCTTCTGGGTGGTTTCTCCAGGCCCGTGGCCTGATAAGATTCCTTTTGGAAATTAAACACGTCCCAGACTGGGCTGAACGAGATCACCTCCTCCTGGGATGGGAGTACTGGCAAGACTGCTCACCTGACAACTCCACAACGGTGCTTGGAGTGCTCTGCTCCTAGCACCTCCAAAGCTGCCTGCTGTTCTGGGCTGAAGGGCCTGGGTGGGGGAGCCCTGCAGGACAGCTTTCTAGAAAGACCAGAGATGCTGAATTGGAAACAAAGAGGACCCACGTAGCAAGATTTGCTCTCATGGTAGAGATTTCTAGAAGATGGGGACTCTCAGAACCATTGCTCAGCTCCAGCTCATAGTGTGCACATAGGACTACACATTCACATAACATGCACATAAGACTGTACATTCACATAGTGTGCACATAGGACTGCACATTCACATAGTGTGCACATAGGACTGCACATCCACATAGCGTGCACATAGGACTGCACATCCACATAGCGTGCACATAGGACTGGCCCTTCACTGGCTCTCATTGCCCGAGTAGACCTACTCAGGCAAAGGGTGGGTTAGGCAGACCTCACCTCCTTGTAGATTTGGGCTAACCTCAGCTACTGCCTCATCTTGCCTCCCTCTACTCCTCTTTTATTTTTAAGATTTATTTATTTATTATTATATCTAAGCACACTGTAGCTGTCTTCAGACGCACCAGAAGAAGGCACCAGATCTCATTACAAATGGTTGTGAGCCACCATGTGGTTGCTGGGATTTGAACACAGGACTTCTAGAAGAGCAGTCAGTGCTCTTAACCACTTAACCACTGAGCCATCTCTCCAGATACCTAACAGAGTATCAATACAGAGCTCAAACTTACAATCCTAGCACTATCCAAACTTTGGCTGGTGTTTACCACTTGAAACTAAACCAGTAGCACCATGAGATAACTTCTTTTGTGTTGTGGTTTGAATGAAAATCCCCCCCTCCCTCCTCAATAGGCCCAAAGGGAATGGCACTATTAGTAGGTGTGGCCTTGTTGGAGTAGGTGTGGCTTTGTTGGAGGAAGTGTGTCACTAGGGGTTGGGCTTTGAAACAGAACTCTCAGCTATCTCTCTAGCACGGCTTCTGCCTGCCTGCCACCATGTTCCCTGCCATGATAATAATGATCTAAACCTCTGAAACTATAATCCAGCTCCCATAAATGTGTCTTTCATAAGAGAGAACCGTGGTCATGGTGTCTCTTCACTGCAATAAAACCCTAACTAAGACACAGACTAAATAACTTCAGGTAGGGTCTACTATCTAACTGGAGATGGGAACTTTGAAAAGCATGCTTCAGACTTGATTTCTTCTGGTAGACCATGGCCAACCTAGGAAGCTGAGAGTATCAACTGGGAGAGGTTCCTGGAGAGCAAAGGGCTTGCATGTTCTAATAAACAGCAGCTTCAGCCCTGCCCAGGGACCCTGAGAACATGGCTATAGAGCATCTGTGGGATGCAGAGATGCAAGTGTGGTCTGTGGCCCTGGTATGTTTCATGTGTGTCTTCCCCAAGATATGTTTAAGACATCTTAAGCAAAAACTGTGTGCGTATTTCCCCTTCCTATTCACTCAGTAGCATACGCCATACTCGTTTCTCAAACGTCACTTTGAGATTACTGTGCCACGCCCATATATAAAGTTTCCTTCAGCACTCTGCTTCGAAGCAAGCCACTTGTTGCTCCTAAAACACCCTAATGATAAGCAAAACATCGACAAGGAGCCACGGACAAAACCCACTCCTCCCAGAGTGTTACATCTGAATAAATTCTTGGAATCGATGTGCTAAATGCTAAACAACTTTTATAAATACTATGGCCTGGTTGTCTTTCCAGAATTTCTGTTTCACTCTCAGAAACTTTCACAGCTCAGAAACTTGAATTAACAATGTGGTATTGGCTAAGGATAATTGCCCATTGCTGTTTAACTTTATACTTCTTGGGGCAGGTAAGGGTGGGTCCTCATTTGCTTTTCTGTTGCTATGACAAAGCACTAAGATGAAAGGAACTGGTGGAGGTGGGTGGGGGGAGATCACATTTTAAAGGCTATGGTCCATCATGAAGAGAAGTCAGGGCAGAAACTCAGGGAGGAACCTGGAGGCAGGAACTGAAGCAGAGGCCATGGAGGAGCTCTGCTTACTGGCTTGCTAGTACCATGGTAGAAGCTAGTATTCCTCTGTGGAAATCTAGAACAAATTCCTGCAAGTTGTCTTCCGACCTCCACACATTTGCAATGGCACATCCATGTGCACATAGACATAAATAATAAACAAACATCAGTTGATGTTGTCTTTACCACCGAGAGGAAGATGAGCAGCTGCTGCCGTGGCTTCTTCCTCCTCCTTCTGACACACACAGGGTTTCATGGAGCATGGGCTGGCCTTGAACTTGCTTTGTAACTAAAGATGATCCTGACCTGTTCTGCCCACTTCAGTCTCCAGGACACAAGGATCATAGCCATATACACTTACCATCAGTTCTGGCTGGAGATGAGCATAGTTTAATATATTTCAATTTTTTGTGAGTCTATTCAACTTCATAGTACCATTTCTCTACTGGACTTCTTCAGATTTATTTTTATTGTATGTATATAAATGCTTTTCTGCATCTATGTATGTGTACCATGTGTGTGCTTGGTACCCACAGAGAGTAGAAGAGGATATCAGATCTCCTGGACCTGGAGTTATGGATAGTTGTGAACCACTATGTGAATCCTGGGAATCAAACCTGAGTGTTCTGCAAAAAAAACAGTAAATTCTGTTAATTACTGAGCCATCTCTCGAGCCCCTCTACTAATTATTTTAAAAGTCTTTATTGGCATTAGATAATCTCTATATATTAGGGGAAATTGTTCCTTGTGCTGCCTTGTGAGTTGCTAATATTTCTCTAGTTTGACTTTTGATTTTCTGTTTTATGGCTTCTGCAGGGTATCTTTACATAAACTAGTTCATTAATAACTTACTTAATGATTTCTAGGTTTTCTGTTTCATTTTTCACTTAACATGAAAAATCCCATAGATCTTTCTAGTACCTTTGCAGATTTTAAAGATAAATCCAGCATGTGTAGAAAGTGTCCCAGTGTCAGGTATCAGGGTAGCCAAGTAGCCCAAGGCACTAGACTCAAACAATTATTTCAGTTTAAGATACAAAATTTGGGGGCTGGAGAGATGGCTTAATGGTTAAGAGATCTGGCTGCTCTTCCAGAGGTTCTGAGTTCAATTCCCAGCAACCACATGGTAGCTCACAACCATCTGTAATGGGATCTGATGTCCTCTTCTGGTGTATGTGAAGACAGCCACAGTGTATTAATATACATTAAATAAATAAATCTTAAAAAAAAAAGATATAAAATTTGTGCCAGGCAGTGGTAGAGCTCACCTTTAATCCCAGCACTTGTAAGGCAGAAGCAGTCAGATATCTGTGAGTTCAAGGCCATTCTGGTCTACAGAATGAGTTACAAGATAGCTAAGACTGTTACACAGAGAAACCCTATCCAGAAAAAAATAAATCAAAACAAAACAAACAAAAGATATAGAATTCGTTGGTTTTTTTTTTTTAAGCTTTGTCCACACTGCAGTTTTCCAAACACTGTTAATTGATGATTTATTCCTCATAGACTTGGGTTTGACTGTGAACATTCTCTTCTGGAACACTAATCTATGTGACTCTTTATGGAGCTGTGCCATACCATGATCATTATAGTAAATTTAAAAAGTAGTCGTAATGTAGGTCACCCCTAGGGACTGAATCTGAACAGAGTAGCACCACAGTCTGTTTCCACCCTGAAGAGGACTGTGGGAGGTGATGATGTAACAGACACCTTCCCTTCAGCTCCACTGCCACGCCTTCTGACAAAGGTCAGCAGGGTTCTATTGCAAGAGGTCTGTGAGGTTGTAAACCCACATGTATGGCCTGAGTGACTTAAAGTGCACCATGTGAATATATTCCTGACATTAACTGAGTTAACTTCAGAGTTCATTAATTCCTACTCAAAAGTCAAAACCGAGTTAATGTTTATTAATAGAAAACTTTGAAGACCTGCAAAAAGAAGGGTCTGCTATTTCCTCTATTTCAGATTCATGATTCAAGTCAGTATGGAAATCTATGACATTTTAAGAGTCAGGACTCATGCATGCATGGTGATGTGATATTCAAGCTACATCCTGGAGAGGTCATGTGACAGTAGCAAGAGGTATTTGGTTCCTCCTTCTTCTCCCCAAGTCAATAATATTGACTTCCTTGACTCTGGGTTGAGTGGCTGTCAGAGGCTGAGACATACATGGATACAACTGTACAATGTCAAAAGCCTGGGGAGACCTCAAGTACAGCATGCCAGACCTTCACATATCATCGGATTTTGCTGTTAAACACATATTAACTCTATTTTGAGCTGAGGGGAAGCACTGCCAGCTTTTAGTTCTGTTTCTTAGGTGTAAACTAATGTAGGAACTAAACTTATGCGTAGGAAGTAAACTTAGGTGTAAATTAATGTAGGAAGTAAACAGTACAAATTCTTTACTCAGTATACCCACAAACACACACATTCATGCATGCATGCACATGGGCTAATCATTTTATGGAACCCTTGCTGAAATATATTATTGCAAAATACCTCAAAGTAAAGATATCTATTACCTCTCCGTAAACAGATTGGACACCTATACTATCAGCTCCTCTGACTTAGCTGAGCTTGTTGAGAACTGTGAGAAGCACTAAGAACAAGGCAACCCCAGAATCAGGATGTGGGCATATAAAGCACTCGTATCGTCCTCCTAAGAGTCATTTAAAACTTTGTCTTTCAAAAACAAAATTATTTCAAACAGTTCTGGGAGCTAGAAGCCCAAAGTCAGAGTTAACACTCTCTGAGAGCTCCAGGGGATATACCATCTTGGCTTTTTAATTTTTTTCTTTGTGGTGTTTGAGATAGTCTCATATATCCTGGGCTAGCCTCAATATGTCGTCGGGGATGACCTTGAACTTTCGATCCTGTCACCTCTATCTTTAGTGGTGGGGGGCCCTCTGCAGTACTGCCTTGCTCCAGTCTGTGTCTCTACATAAGTGTCTCCATACTGTCAGTGTCTTTTCTTCACAGCAGCCTCTGAATTTAGAAATCACCCAGTTCTATATGCATCATCTTAACTCGAGTACATCTATAAAGCCCTCATTTGGGGTGGGGGGGAGATGTAATTTAACCCATAATGTGGTTTTTATCAAAATATGAGATAGAAAAAGAACTTGTATTAATGAGAACCCAGTTAACTGGTCAAGTTCATTTTGAAACATGTTTGTTTTTTTTTTTTAAATACTTGACTAATTCATTGCTGCTTCAATCAATCAAGGGGTGATGGAAACTATGGGAGTAGGAGGGTGGGGGTCATCAAGGTGACAGGACCTTTCAGGCCCAGGACAGATGCTACGTTTCCTTCGCAAAGATGTGGGTTGTCAGGAGTGGGAGAAGGCTGGGGACAGAGAACAGAGAAAGTTCCTTGGAAGGGGAGCTGGGATATGTCAACAAAGCACACTCCACTTTCTTCAGTTTCCAGGAGAGCATGTCCTGGTTGAGGCACAACAGCCCAATTTTGGAGGAGACATCAGTCAGCCTGGTGAGCTTTTCCCCTTGAAAGAGGTGGCAGGAACTCAGATAGAGGTGGCAGGGACTCGGATAGAGGTGGCAGGGACTCAGATAGAGGTGGCAGGGACTCGGATAGAGGTGGCAGGGACTCGGATAGAGGTGGCAGGGACTCAGATAGAGGTGGCAGGGACTCGGATGGGCCTTCCCTTGCTGCCTTATCACATTGTGACTGTAAGAAAAACAAGCTACTTGGCTTCTCTTCCCTCTGTGTCCTCAGCCAACCTCCCCTGACGTGGGATCTGATTCAGGCCAGGAACATGATTCTCAAAACATATTTCTATGCCTTTGGTTTCCTACCAGGCAGTACCTCTTCCAGAGCCAATATTTTTCTACAGATGGCTAAGTGGCTGCTTAGGATTCTGTTTGATTATATCTATTGACACCATTTTTTAAATGTAGTAACAGATTCAGGATCAGGAGCTCCAGGGGGAAATGCATACTTTCCTCTGGCTGACATAAAGAGCCGTAACAGAAGTTCTAGCTGGCAGTAGATTTAAATCTGTGTAGTCTCTGCTTAAGAGCTAGCCAGTCTTCAGCTAAGCAGTTTGGTCACTCTGCTGGCCTCAGCTGCATGAAGCTCCTTCTTCATCGTGCCCTCCTCCTGTGGGCTCATGTTCCTTCTTCTTGTCTCTCACCCAGCATATAAAAATCTAGACTCAGAAGAGTATATGACAATCTCCCCTGTGCAGCTTTATCTGTAGCTTATGAACAATTAAAAAGAAGCTCATGGAAGTGTCTGAAAGCCCAGCCATCAAGGCTTCCCAAATTCACAATCTGTTTCCACCTGTAAGCTTTGTATAAAGCCTTGTATACACAAGTATGTAAAAGCAGATAAACAATCAGTTTCTGACAAACCATAAACAAATCTATTTACTTTAAAACAATTATTTGGTACACATGATTTTACCATTTATTAAAACTGACACAAATGTGCTTATTTTTGTATAAAGAACTAGAGCTTGAGACCAAGCCAGATTATTCAGTAGGCGAGAACTTTTTGCCAACCTGGGTGACCTGCGTTTGATCCTGGGAGAGAACTGACTCTTGCAGGTTAATGTCCTCTGCTGAGCACGTGCACACCACTACACACATGAACACAAGACAAACAAATGAAAAAACGTAATGTTTTTGAAAAGTTAGATCTCAGCTGAAGAAAGATTTTATTTTCCATAGTGAAATCATCATGTTTCCATAAGAGCAACAGAGTTTGTGTGAACAGTAAAAATACTGCAATTTGGGGCTGCAAAGAGATCAGTGCTGCTCTTGCAGAGAACTGGAGTTTGGTTTCCAGTACCTATATCAGGTGGTTCACAGCTATCTGTAATCCCAACTCCAGCATATCCAACACCCGCTTCTGGCCTCTAAGGGCACCCACATGCTTATATGGGCTAGCACTGCCAGAGATACCTCAGGCTCAGGATGTATCCTGAATGAATCCAGGTTTGCTCGTTGAACATTTGGGAACCTGTCACCAAATTTCTGCAGCCCCTACATTTGGTTGTTAGACCCTCAACCATGATGTGGACCACAGCTTCAAGAACCGGACAGAGGAGTAGGGAGCCAAGGCCCTGTTTGTGTGGATTCTTCTGAATCCTCAGGTAGAAGGAAGTGCTCCCAGGCCTGTGGACCAGTATGAGCCTGCATTTGGACCTTGGTTTATTATCTGTGTGACCAGAGACACCATACCTAATCCTGGTGCTTCTAACTTCCCATTGATTCAAGGTATGTATTGGAAAGTTTACCAGATTATTGTAAGAATATCACAGTGCCTGGTATACGGAACATACTAAAAATGGCAAGCACAGTCACTTGCTAATAGAAAGAAATGAGGACTCTGTAGCCTTCAGAGAGAGTGCCTCTCCCTTTTTGCCCAACCAGCTAGCACTGGTAGGTTGTTTCTTAATAGCAAACATGAAGTCATGATACGGTTCTGAAAGCTCTAAGGACTTCCAGTTCCTGAACTAGCTGGGACTAGTTCTGGTGATGTCAAGCCTCACCAGAAAGCAGGCTCACCTCTCTGACCCACTGCCTGACCTGTGAGTCCCCATGTATGAGTCAAGAGTTTTAGGCATGCCCAACAGGCAAACAGACTCAGAAACAGGAGGATGCAGTGGGTTGGCCTAATGCTGCTTGTATTCCAATGTTAATTTGGGCCCCCCAAAGCTGTTTGCCCCAAAGATGAGAGAGTCTACACTGAGGGACCCTGCTCCCAGTTAATTCTGATGGGTAAATAAAGATGCCAGCAGCCAATAGCTGGGGAGAAGATGCATAGGTGGGGTTTAGGTTTCCCTAGGCTAGAGACCCCAAGAAGGAGGAGAAGCAGAAAGGAGTCGCCAGGGAAGAGAGGAATGTGCAGGAGGGAGAAGGAGAGCTGTAGTGGGGGTAGCTGAGCCATACAAACGTGGCCATGCCAGCTGGCCAACTGGACTTAAGAGCAGCCCAGGCAGAACACAGAAATTAGTAAGTAGTAGATCGGAGTTATTGGTAGGAAAGCAGATTCTAAGAATGTGGCGGGTAGGCAGTTGTCCAGCTATTGTGCTGCCTAAGGCATATCAAAGGGAGAAACAATGATCACTGCTTTAAGTGTTTTACCTAACAATTTTTTTTAAAGATTTATTTATTTACTATATGTAAGTACACTGTAGCTATCTTCAGACACCCCAGAAGAGGGCATCAAATCCCATTACGGATGGTCGTGAGCCACCATGTGGTTGCTGGGATTTGAACTCAGGACCTCTGGAGGAACAGCCAGTGCTCCCAACCACTGAGCCATCTCTCCAGCCCCCGTTACAATTGTTTTAAAGAGATATTAATCTCCATAGAAGGGAGGAATAAATAAAAATTGCTTTAATTGTTTGAAGGCTAGAAAGGAGAAAAATGATAATTACTTTATGTATTTTTAAGTGTACATGCATGAATAAATAAATCCAGGCCTTTGATCTCAAATGTAGGAAACAAAGGTATGAACACAGATAAAGAGAAACTTTATCTCAATAAATAATAGTTGTTTTAAATTGTTTTAATTGTTTTGAGTTGTTTTAATTATCAAAATTAAGGTGGTTATAAGTTCTGTGGTATTAATGGCATTACTAATTCTCTGGAAGAGAGGTCAAAGTAAACCAGGCCTAACCAACAAAGAGGCTGCTAAATTAAATCAATCTAAATTTTTTATTATATCGGGTTGCTAGATCAAGGACATGCTATTTTGAGAGAGGGGCTCTATTTTTTGTGAATATGAACAGGGGCTGAGATTCTGACCTACTCAAATGGCAATGCAAAAGCCAGGGGACAACACAGATGAGGGTAGGACATTTTAAGGGAAGAGATGATAGAACTTCTTGATTGGTTGCAAGTAATGAGGGAGAAAATAGGACAGAAGGAATTCATTCCTTAATTAGTGATGAATGGGGGTGGGCCCACTGTGGGCAGTGTCATCCCTTAGGCTGGTGGTTTTGGGTTCTATAAGAAAGCAGGCTGAGCAAGCCATGGAGAGCAAGCCAGTAAGCAGCACTCCTTCATGGCTCCTGCCTCACAGTTCCCATCCTGTTTGAATTCTTGTCCTGATTTACTTCAATAATGAAGTAAATATGGACAATAATAATATGGAAGTGTAAATGACATAAACCCTTTCTTCCTCAAGTTGCTTTGGTCATTTGGTGTTTCATTACTGCAACAGAAACCCTACCTAAGACATACTATAACCACAGAAAGTTCACATAATTATCTCAGTGTTGGAAAAGCTTATTTCAGGCAACCTGAATCCATGTTCCCAGTCTGTGTCACTCATATTTGGCTCAAGAACAAGCTATCCCTTGTTCCCTTTGATGTAGAGATAAGAGATGTGTTTTGCATTAACACAGAAGATATACAAGAGGTATACTTGGCTAGGTTCTAACAAGACAGGCAGAGCCAGGTACAGTTAGGATAACATGATCTTGTACATGGGAAGGAAAGAATTCAGTTCAATTCAGTTGACCTGTGTGTCTGCTGTGTTTGAGACCATGTGAGCTACTAGGTCAACGACAGCAGAAAACGTGGTCTTAGCCTCAGGGAGCTAAAGGATGGTGATAAACACGTCCACAAGAAGCGATTACAGAACCTGACACACAGTGCTTAGCACAGAGAAGATGATCGTCGCTGAGTCTCGGGGCAGGTAGCTGAGGGGCACAGCTATGGTGGATGGGTGTTTTCCTAGAAGATGGAAGCCATGACTCAAAGTTTGGAGGAACAGGTCTGATATGTCAGGGCTTAAGGTTATGGAGGGCTGGAGAGATGGCTCAGTGGTTAAGAGCACTTGTTGCAAAGGACTTGGGCTTGGTTTCTAGCACCCACATGGTGGCTCATAACCATCTGTGACTCCAGTTCAAAGGATCCAGTGACCTCTTCTGGCCTCCACAGGTACTGCATGCACATGACAGGTACTGCATGCACATGACAGGTACTGTATGCACATGACAGGTACTGTATGCACATGATAGGTACTGCATGCACATGACAGGTACTGCATGCACATGACAGGTACTGCATGCACATGACAGGTACTGCATGCACATGACAGGTACTGCATGCACATGACAGGTACTGCATGCACATGATAGAGAAGATGATGGTTGTCTGTCACAGGATGACAGACATGACTGCCATATGCGTAAGATAAACTAAATAAATCTTACCCCCACCTACACCAAAGAATTTGTCTTTTAAGAAAAGAAGGTGATCTCTGGTCAATCATGGGAGGACGAAGAAAGGAGCTCAGGGTCTTCCGAGCACTGATCTATCAAAGGGGAAGAACGAGAGTGAGGAATGATTATACTTGGCCTATCATTGCTGTGTGGGGTGACAGGCCTCTGGTCATGTAGCTAATTCAAGAACTTTCCAGATGGACCACCTGATTTTGAAAGCATTTTCCAGGCCAACTTGAGGTTGGACTTAGAGAAGAGAAAATCAGACCTCCTGGGGTACGGTCCTTGGAGCCTTTTGCTCAGAGACTGGCTCAGATATGCGCTCAGGAATTCTGCCCTTTCAAACTTGGCTTCTTCGATCTGACTAAAATAGCTCCCTTTTGGGTCTTTGCCATCTACCACAAGCTTCTTTGACCCATCTTCCAGACAGCTGCTGGGTGCTTTGCTCGTAGGCACATCTGATGTCACTGGCTGGCCTAAGATCCCACAGTAGCCTCTGGCTGTCTGCCAGGATGCCCCGGCTTTTCAACATGGCCCACCCCACCCATTTGGCACTACCAGAGGCAGATGTTTAGAGATAAGCTAAGCTGGAGTGTTCACATGGCTTCTTCGTACTTGGTCCGGTAAAAAACACCCCCTAGGCTACAAGTACCACAAAAATCTTACTTTATAAGCCCTAGCTCCTTCCCTATCTTCTTCTTTTCATTCCCCTCTCACCCACCCTCCTCCCATCCACCTCCCCCACTTCCCATCCCCACCCCCACCCCACAACCATCTTTCTCTCTCCAGTCAGGACTTCTCTGAACACATAGTTTAGAAGGTTCTAAATGTCTGTTCTTCAGCACCTGATTCTTGTAAAGGCCGCCCTCCGCTTCCTATGCGCCCTCCCTGTCCCTCTCCAAATTCGGCAGATTTGAAGCTGTCCTGCCCCTGCCATTTTCCCCTATATCTTTCCACACGTCTGCTCCACTGCCCTGGGACCTGCCTTTTCCAGGTATTTCCAACAGACAAGTAGTGCCTCAGAATCCTTGTCAGACTAACCCAGAACAGGACATCAGGGTTGCCCCTCAGAACTGAAGCCCTATCGCTGTAAATGGTTATTAGCGAGCGCTGCTGTAACAACACGTTTAAAATATGTTTCCTTAGAGATAATTGGCATGTTGATATTAGGATAAACGACGAGAAACTGCCAATGTTTGACCATCTTCCGTATATAAAAAGAGTAATTTCATGTGGTCTATCTTGTAGATGTTAACCGGGTCAGTCTGACCTCCAGGTCAGTACGGTTTCCTGCAGGGAGCAGCAGCGCGATTGGAATAGCTGTGGGGAACAAAAGGTAAGAAAGAGCCTGAGGAGAGGGAAGGCCAGGCCCACAGGGCTTCACAGTAAGGCAAGCTGGCTAGTGCTGGAAAGGATGCGCTCAGAGCCTGAGTGGCCAGCCTACGCTCCCGCTCCCTACCCTCATTTTCCTCTTCCCCCACCCCCGCTTGGCTCTTGGTGTGAAGAGGGTATGGCTATTTACTTTCTTTAGCTTTTCCTGTAGTTCATTTTAGCATTTATAAAACAAAATTATCCGCATTTATTTTTTTCTCTTTCAATTAAAAGTAATCCAAGCGAAGGGACTTAATTTGTTTTTGTTTTTCTTATTTGGTCTTTGAGGTGGAGTCTCCTTTGCCCTGGATGAAATGTCCCTTGCTGTGTAGACCAGAGAAGGCTGAACGACCTGGAACTTGTTGCCTCTGCCTCTCAAGCGCTGATATTTCAGGTGTACATTGCTATCCCTCAGTATTTTTTTTAGAGATAAGTGGGAAGAAAGAGACAGTGGGCAGAACTGATCTCATGAATAGAGATTGCCCTTCATTTATTTTATAAGATCGTATTTTGGGTAACAGCAGCTTTTATGCGAAACTCCTTGCCCAATGAATTGAGAAAGGGGAAATTGTTTTTAAGTTTTGGAATAGTGCTTAATTGCCAGGAACATGAATTTTAAAACAAAAACAAAAAAACCAACCACGGAGGTGTTGCTACTGAAGCCGGAAGGAAAACAGAAAGCTCGTAGCACCATTACTGCGGTCAAGGCAAAGGCATAATTAATACAATCTACAAAAAAAAGTTGTTATCAAAGGGGAAATGTCCCCCCAGTCAGATTTGTAGATCTAATTTAGCTAAAAATCAGTTTGGTGTAAACGCTCCCCTTCACAAGGGCCACAGCAGACATCCTCCATCAACCCTGCGAAGCCGCGCTGCACATTTACTGGGGGAGGACTTTGAATTGATCATTCAGAGCAGCGGCTCTCAGCTCTCCTCACGCTGCACCCCTTTAATGCAGCTCCTCACGCTGTGCTGACCCTAACTATCACATCTCTGTTGCTGCTGTATAACTGTAACATGGCTTCTGTTGTGACTCATACTGTAAATATCTGTGTTCGCTGATGGCCTTGGGTGACCCCTGTGAGAGGGGTCAGAGGTCATGACCAACAGGTTGAGAGCCATGGGTCTAGAGCATGAGAGGAGAGGACACAAATCTAAAGTGGGTAACTAAATTATAACTCAGAATATCTTTAGGGAAACAGAACCATCTCAAAGCAGCTGTTTTAGCCGCCGCATGCATGGGGTAACAAAGGAGAATGGTGAAAGGCTGGTGACCTCTGCCCAACCCCACACACAGGACTTCCATTGTCCCTGGTCATTTCTTTTCATTTCTTTACTTCCTTTTGGCCATCCTACTGACCATCCAGGCTGCACACTGTCCAGTGTCTCTTCAGGCACACACATCCAGAGAACATTCCACCAATAACTCCATCTCTAAGACCATCCCTGCTGTCTCCCACTTGGTCTCAAGAGTGTCTTCCTGTCACTGTGAGCCCCCAAACATACTTGAGCGTAGTAATGACCAAGGCTGAGCCGAGATGGACCTGGGGCTGAAGAACCACAGAGCTGATCCCCTGAGGAAGTGTATTCTCCATTTCTAACCACCACCCTTGTCCCATCTGTCCCTTTGACTGCTTCCATTAAAGATGTATAACCCCAACCAAAATCTAATCTAGGATAGGAGACGAGATATAAACTCTGACGATCACAAGTAGTGAGTTCAGGGAGCTGGTGGACAACTCCCTCCACGGATGGCTAGATCCTGAACCTCAGTCATACATGCAATGTCTTGGAACGTGCACTCCCACTGAAACGGAACAAAGAGGCTTGGCATGCAGTAGACTGAGTTCTAAATTGGGCCTTGGAGTACAGGGGCTTTCATGTATTATCTGCTATTGAACAGCCAAGCAGCCCTGGACAAACCGTTCTTCTCCTCGGATCTTCTGTCATTTCTTCATTAAGGTGCCCAAATGGTAATGGATTAGCATTCAACATAGCTCTTTATCCATTGACATATGGCACAGTCCCATGGCTATCCCATGATCATGACAGAATTTGAGATAAATCTTACAGGGCAAAGCTGGGATTTCTCACTCCCTTTCCTCTTTTAAAACCCACATCCTCATTTCAAGACCATAACAGGATGAAGAGAGAGAATGTGAACACTTTTTAACAGGTAGATTTTGTAGCTGTGTGTTCCTGTATGTGGGCATGTCCCAGCCAGCCTCCCCCAAATGGTACAAATATTTGTCGAACAGAACTGAATTGGGTGGCTTAAATGTCACTTTGTCTATCCCTCTCTCATCTTCTGACCTTTCTATCCTGTCCCCTCAAACCCCTTTCATAGTCCACGGGCTGGGCAGTCTGGCATGGACTTGAGACTCCTAGCTTTAATCCACCTGCCTGTGATGCTCATCCAGCCCTGGGAGACTGGTGACAGAACCAAAGGTCAGTTTTCCTTCCTCCTTTCAGCAATCCACAAACAAGAATGTCCCGCGGAGGGCCAAAGCCAGATCGACTTACGCAGAGCACACTGAACTCTTTTTGTTTCTCTCCTCCCTATATTTTGGAAGCTCCAGCAGGAATGTGGCCTGAATTTAAACACGGGCAGCCACGGCCATTAACAGTGAGCACTTTTGTAGATTCATACAGCCTCTTCTGCCTTTCTTCTCCCGTGGCCTTGAATGATCTGCTGTTTGCAGACAATTCCCTTGTTGTGCTCTCCAGAGCAGGCCGAGCCTGGCTCTCCCATTGTCTCTTATCCGGGCAAACAAAAGCAGTCTTCTTAGTACAGAGCTTCATGCTGATAAAAGGCTGATTAAAGCCCCTTTTGTGGTAAAATTTAATAGGTCTGGGTCGGGCGTTATATTTGATTAACCCCAGCCAGTTATTACATGGTGTTTGATAGAGATTACAGCTTTGTCCACCGGCTCTAAGCTGGGTGGAGCTTTGAACTCCTGGGGAACCACAGGCTGAGCTGGCCATCAGCAAGTGGAAGCCAATGAATCTCTCTCTGGTCCCTCCATGCTCCCGTTCCCGGGGGCTCCCTTTACTTTGTGTTCCTTCTTCCCAGGGAAGCACCCAGTACTTTGCAGTTAGCGAGTTCTTTCCAACAGCCAGGAAGACATCCCGTGAGCTCCGTGCCACAGCGCGCGACAGCCAGGAAGACATCGCGTGAACTCGTTGCCTCAGCGCATGCCATTGCATTGTAGACTCATTGCTCTTTCCTGGAGCAGCTGCCATATAAGCTAAAACGTGGAGCCAAGGCGGCGGGGCTTGAAGGGATGCCACTCTTGAGGTGTTCCCAGCTCAAACCCTCTGTTTCCCCTAACTGTGCCTAGTGCCTTCTCCCTGCCCGCGTTGAAGAGATAAAAGAAATTAGATGAACCCCACGGAAGCTCAAGCCTGCCCTGTTAGCCCTCCTGCTCTGCTCTCGGTGACTGACGCTGAGCTTGTGACCATCTATCCATCCATCCCACCTGCCTTGTACTGTGATGCCTGGCAGGCTCGAGGTGCCAACCATCTAAGAACAAACCCACATCTAACGCTGTCACTTCTACTTCTCTTCCTGTGAGCCCCTCTCCTTCTCCCCATTTCAGGCCTCATAAAGAATTCAAAATAGGGGGCTGGTCAGATGGCTCAGCAGGTAAGAGCACCCGACTGCTCTTCCGAAGGTGCCAAGTTCAAATCCCAGCAACCACATGGTGGCTTACAACCACCGGTAATGAGATCTGGTGCCTCGCCAGAGCGAGCAGGGCCGGCCAGAGCGAGCAGGGCCAGCCAGAGCGGGGTTGACTGGAGCGAGGAAAAAAAAAAGAATTCAAAATGGAGGAACCTCTAGACTATCTTTCCTGGACACAACTGTACAGACAGGTCCTCCAAATAGAATGCTGTTACCATTAGCTTTTTATAGTAGACTTCTGGGGGGTGACAGCATACACACACAGAATCAGAGAGACAGAGAGGCACAGACAGAGTTCATCCCAGGAGAGGAAATCCATGACAGATTAACATAAAGATTCTACTGCAGCCCAACTTGGTGAAGGAATTCTGTTTGTTTGTTTGTTTTTCGAGACAGGGTTTCTCTGTGTAGCCCTGGCTGTCCTGGAACTCACTCTGTAGACCAAGCTAGCCTCAAACTCAGAAATTCGCCTGCCTCTGCCTCCCAAGTGCTGGGATTAAAGGTGTACACCACCACTGCCTGGCGAACAAATTCATTTTTATTGGGGTTCCTTACAGAAGCGGGGTGACTCAACTGTAGCTACATTTACAAAATTCTTACTCCAACATGGGTGACAGCTCCCAGAAGCTGCATGCCAGTACTCTATACTTGACTGGCAGATACTGGACGTGTTCTCTAAGAAGCCTGGCTGGTCAGAGACCCTGACCATGGAGTGGGGGGAGGAGTGGGAAGTCTGAGGATTTCCAGACTTGTGAAGTTTGTTTACTTCCTGAGTCTCATGAGCCCCTCCCTCCTGCAAAGAAGTTCCAGTCAGAGGAAACTATCACCCCCTCCCCCCCTGTACCTCAGTCCCCAAGAAAGATAAACCCACATAGCAGGGGAGAGGACTGGAGGTCAACACTAGCCCCAGGCAGACCTTGTCCCTAGTGTCTCTTGTTCCCAGGACTCATTCATCTCTCCCTAAATCATTTATTCTCTCCAAGGTTGCCAGCCATCTGCCTCTGCTCCGAAGATGGCATATAAGCAAGCATCTAGATCTTACTGGCTGCCAGGGTTAGGGGGTTAGGCTATGGAGTGTCTCCCAGAGGCTTGGCCCCATCAGGAACTACTGGGAAGTGGTGAAAACCTCAGCTGTAAGACCTAATGGAGATTGTCGGGTGTGGAGGGTATGTTGTTATGGGACCTGGTCTTTCCCCTCTCCTCTTTCAGCCTGAGGTGAGCCACTGCGTTCCCCTCACACTCACACGTAGTCAGAGAGCTGTGAACTAGACGCTGAAACAAACCTTTCTTCTGTTTGAGCTGATTATATCAGATTGGGGTGGTTTATTCGTGTGTGTGTGTGTGTGTGTGTGTGTGTGTGTGTGTGTGTGTGTGTGTTTCTGTGTGCAGAAACACATGCGTGTGTGTGCTTACGGAGACTGTCGAGGTCTGTCTACCTTGAGTGTGGTTCCTCAGGAGTTGTCTACCTTGGTTTGTGTATGTGAATGTGGTGTCTGTGTATGTTGTATGTGTGTGTGTGTGTGTGTGTGTGTATATATATATATATATATATATATATATATATATATATATATATATATATATATATATATATATAAAAGACAGGTTAATGATGAGTGTCTTCTCCTATCCCACTGTTTCTTATGTTTTGAGACAGGCCCCTTGCTAAATTTAAAGCTTGTTGATTGAACAAGACCAGTTGGTCATCCTGCAACAGGGATTTTCCTGTTTCCTCCCCTCTAAAGCTAGGGGCCCCTGCGCACAATGCCGCATCCAGGTTTTTACATGGGTACTAGGGGCCCAAATTAATTTTTACCAACTAAGCCACCTGTCTAGCTTCCTGTTTGTTTATTTGTTTGTTTTCCATTCTTTTGGGGTTTTTGTTTTTTGAGACAGGGTTTCTCTGTGTAGCGCTGGCTGTCTTAGAAACTCACTATGTAAGTTCGAGGCTTGTATTTGAGGCTGGACTCGAATTTACAAGGAACCACCTGCCCCTGCCTTCCGAGTGCTGGGATTAAAGGTGTTCTCACCACTGCTCATCCCTATTTGTTTTTTGAGGCAGCATTTCTTCCTGGGACTCGGGGGTGGTCAGTTAGACTAAGCTGGCTGGCCCGTGAACCCGAGGGTCCACCTGTCTGTGCTGCGAATACAAGTAAACACCGCCATACCTGTCTTCTCACAAGGGTTCTGGGGACCAAAGTCAAGTCCCCACACTCACCTGCACAGTACTTTACCAACTCAATTACCTGCCCAGCCTTTTTTTTTCTTTCTTTTTTGGAGACAGTCTTATCTTATAGCCTAAGGGTCGCCTTGAACTCAGGGAAATCCTCCTTCCCCAGCTTTCCAAATGCTGGGATTACAGGTGAGTGACCACATCAAGCTATCTCAGATATGTGTTACAGTAAAAGAAAGCTAGCTGACCATGGAATTATTATTTATATTGATCTGTGCAATGCCAAGGCACACAGTATGCTTTTTCTCCTATTAATCTTCCTGCAGCTATTATTCTGTAGTTATAGACTCCAGTATGAAGCGTTCCAATGGCAGGATTTTCCCGCACTTACTACATTATAACAAAATGTAAGTCAAAGGGCTACAAATACTACAACTATAGGATATATCTTGAGGCAAAGCACGGATCAAGAGAAGAAGTAGAAACTAGAGAACCAGTGTTGAAGGTTGGGGAGATGGCGTACTGAGTAAAGCACTTGCTGTACAAGCATGAGGACCTGAGTTCAAATCCCCAGCACCCATATGAAAACCAGATATACCTTCAAGCATCTGTGACTGAAGGAAAATTCCTAAGGCCTGCTGGCCAGCTGGTGTAGCTCAAATGGTGAGTTCTGAAGCATAGAGAAACCATGTTTCAAAAAGTGAGGTAGAGAGTAATTGAGACAGACATTGACCTCTGTACTTCACAAGTGTGCACTCCTGCATACACATATGTGTACACATGAATGTACATATGACACACACATACCACACACACACACACACATTGGGTAATGGTCTCCTGCTGCTATGTATTCAAATGCTAAACACTAGTCCCACCAAGATCTGGCTGCCCCCCTGCTATGAGCGGATCTTCTCATGCTATACAAACTGTAAACCTTGCTCCCTAATTTAAAGCTATTGGTTATATTAATGGAAAGAAGAGAGGTGCGTGGGCTGGGGGTCGCAGGTAGTGACCACAGGAAGAGAGGGAAGAGGAGGAGGAAGAAGAGGAGGAGGAGGAGGAGAAGAAGAAGAGAGGAAGAGAGGAAGAAGGGAAGAGAAAGAAGACACAGAGAACAGGAGGTCTCCATTAAATGTCATGAACCAGGAGTATGTGGTCCAGTGAAGCGCCCCACCCCCTGGTGACAGGCTGATGGAACAGAAATGATGCAGGCAAGACAGCAAGTAACTGGGGAACTCAACTGGAAAGTGGACAGTCCAACGTAAAGAAAAATAGATTAGAGGTCATTCATCCAGTAATTCTAAATCCATAGGACTCTGTTTTGATTATTGAGGGGCTGGCTGGCTGGGTCATATTAATAACTAATAGAGTTATTAAATAATACTCAAAAATACCTTTCTCTCTCTCTCTCTCTCTCTCTCTCTCTCTCACACACACACACACACACACACATACACTTTACAAAATGCCTGACAAAGGAGGAAAACAAGTGTTGAGAGATGCATTTAGAAAGAAACAGTTAATAGCCAGGAAGCATAGACAGTGATTATACAAATAACGACTGGCTGAGAGCACTGAGAGACCTGTTAGGAAGCATGCTGTAGCCTGGCCGCCATGGCATCAAGGCAAACACCGCAGGCCTGAGGGGAATAAGGAGAGCGTGTCCACAGGAATTGAGCCAATACCGACCTATGTTAACCACGGCATGGATGTACTCTGTCTGATTCTTGAAAGTCTGGGTGACAAAACCCTGTTCTAAGTTAGCATGGAGGTGGGTCTCTGTGGACATAAAGTCTAAAGGAAGTTTGAGAAGCTTTCCCACCAGACATACCCCAAAATAGTAACCAGCTTGACTGCTATAGTGGAGACCCATGACTGCACACAAGGTTCAGGACATAGGAGAGGGATGTCCATGCTGGCAAAGAAACTGAAGTAAGAGATTGGAATTTGGCTACACAAGGACATAGGGAGTACAGCTCTCTCTCTCTCTCTCTCTCTCTCTCTCTCTCTCTCTCTCTCTGTGTGTGTGTCTGTCTGTCTGTCTGTCTGTCTCCCCACACACACACACACACTCAAAAACATTCTCTGTGTGTGTGTGTGTCTCCCCCCACACACACACTCAAAAGCTCGCTCTCCATTGCTCTCTCTCTCTCTCTCTCTCTCTCTCTCTCTCTCTCTCTCTCTCTCACACACACACACACACACACATCCTCCACAAATATTTGGATATATAGCCAAGGTTAAGCAATGGTCACGACTGAACACTGGCATTCCTCACCCTAAGGAAAGCATTTGCATACTTACTTAGTTTAACGCCTTTGTTTCTCTGCACATAGAACGTTTAGGTTAGCAGTTTGCTCAGTGTGCAATTCAGTTCCCCAAATACAAGCACACTGTTGACATATTTACAAGGCTTTTCCAAGCCAAAAGATCTAGACACAGAAAAGAGCAGGTGAAATTCAGTTCATGCAGTAATGAAATAATAAAGCATTTTTGTTTTGTTTTAGATTCACGAAAGAGAATAGATGTTGGATTTTCCAGCAATAAGAATCTTATTGGGAAGAAGCCGAGTCACCAGGAAGGCCTGTGTCTATTGCATAGAAAGTAAGACACAGCTAGGTGGGACAGATGGCTCAGCAACTAGGAGTTCTCACTGCTCTTGCAGAGGACCCAGGTACCATTTCTAGCTCCCACATGTAGCTCCAGTTCCAGAGGATCCAACACATACATACACCTAGTCACACACACACACACACACACACACACACACACACACACACATGAATGTAATATTTTTAAAAAGAACATATATAAAGAAAACAAAAAGTCACTCCCATTAGAAATAGAAAGTCACTTCCATTATCTTATTTTACATAAAAATAATTATGGGACTGGGAAAGAAGAAAACAAATGGTATTAAGGAGATAAAAGAAACCATGTAGAGCCAGGAGAAGCTGGTACACACCTTTAATTCCAGCACTGAGAAGGCAGAGATAGATGGATTTCTTAGTTAGAGGCTAGCCTGGTCTACAGTGCAAGTTCCAGAACAGCCAAGGCTACACAGAGAAACCCTGTCTCAAAAAAAAATTTATTTTTCAGAAGACAGACAGACAGACAGAGGGAAGCAGCAGGAGGGAGGAAGGAAAGAAGGAGGGAGGAAGAAAGGAAGGAAAAAAGAAGGAAGAAAGGAAGTAAGGGGAGGAAGGGAAGTAAGGGGAGGAAGGGAGGAAGGAAGGAACGAAGGAACGAAGGCAGGCATTTACTTGGTGATGATTTAATCATCTTCAATGAGGACAGCCCAAGAGAAAATGGAATTTATTAAACCCACAAATAAGGAGTGGAATTCTCAGCCTGGAGCAGGCCTGAATCCAATGCCAAATAAGGCTTACAGTGGGGACAGGGTGGGTGGGTGTAGGCTAGACAGGCTGCAAGTGACAAAGAGGACGGACAGAGAAGGAAGCACTCTGTGAGAGGCAGGGGACAGGGAGTGGGTCCCAGCACCCAAGCAAGCCAGCTGTGAGAGGCAGGGGACAGGGAGTGGGTCCCAGCACCCAAGCAAGCCAGCTGTGAGAGGCAGGGGACAGAGAGTGGGTCCCAGCACCCAAGCAAGCCAGCTGTGAGAGGCAGGGGACAGAGAGTGGGTCCCAGCACCCAAGCAAGCCAGCGTTAAGGCATGGGGCCTGAAGCAACAGGCCTGGTGCGCAATCGCAGGCTGAGTGTTCTCAGGGCGGCTGAGGTCCACTAACTTGGATGCAGTTTGAGGTGCTATTTCTGAATCTGTCATCTTGTAGCAGGACCCTATTTTGGAAAGAGGAAGAAAGATCTTTGGCTGGGGACCCTCCAAACACTGTTTTGATTTATCAAGAAAAGGGTCAAATCAGGGAAAGGGTCTAGAGGTCTAGTTTTCAAGGATCGATCACATATTTCTTAAAGGCTGTGCTCTTTTAGACACACCCAATGCATATTTTAGAAAGATGGACTTTTAAATAACTGGCTACAAGAACGTATGTCTTGGTGTGGCCGAGGTCACCCTGCCCTCCGGATTCACAGGGCTGACTCATTCCTCAATTGCTGTGAAGTCCAGCGTTGGCTTCAATGTTTCTGATGAAGCCCAAGGGCCAATTCACTGTCAGTTTTAGCTCTTCCTGCTTTTGCAGAACTGCCTGGGGTCACTTTGCTGCTCAGTCCACACATCCTCTGACACTTGGCGATATGCTTGGAATCAGCTCCTTTGAGACGCCTACCTCCAGCCCAACACCACGTGACTCCGACCTCCAGCCCAACACCACTGAGTCATTCAGAGCCTTTTGTATATAGCGAGCTTTATTGAAGATTGGTGTGTCAAGAGGATAGGTAACATTCCACCAATTACTGTAAGTTATTATTTTAAAAATCTGTTATTCCTGCCTTTAGATGTTCTTTTTTTTAAATTTTATTATAATTTTTTGTTTGTTTTGTTTTGTTTTTCGAGACAGGGTTTCTCTGTGTAGCTGGCCTCCAACTCAGAAATCCGTCTGCCTCTGCCTCCCGAGTGCTGGGATTAAAGGCGTGCGCCACTACGCCCGGCTCTTTAGACGTTCTTTACTGCTCCACAGGCACAGACAGACTCCCTCTGGAGTAGGGTTTATTGGCAGGAGCCATCCCCAGCCACTTGAGAACTTCAGGAACTCATGGAGTCCAAACACAAAACTGGAATCAGTCAAGGTTGGCGAATGCATGTAATCCTAGTTCTTAGAAGGTGGGGATCCAAGGATCAAGACTTGGAGGCTAGCTTGGGCTACATGAAGCACTGTGTGTAAATCAGGCCTTAGAGGTCCTGAGGGGGATGTAACACATTTTTTTATGTGTTTGTTCATGTCTGCCGGTTTTATCTTTGTCTTTACTATGTGGACATGTAGCATGCTGGCCGCTCAGTCTGGCTTTTATCACTATAACAAAGAGTCTAAGAGGAACAACATATAGGAGGGAGACTTACAGTTTCAGAGGTTTCTGTACAAGGTTGGCAGAGATGTGGGCCAGCAGCTAGGCAGAACATAAGGGGCCAGGCAACCGTCCAGAGAGGAGGCTGCTCACCATAGAGAAGCCAGGAAGCCAAGAGCCAGAGAAGAGAAGTGTACGGTGAGAAGTGGCTTTTAAGGGCATACCCCCAGGGATCCAGTTCTTTTGGCCAGGCTTTGCCACCTAATTTCTAACAGCTCCCAACATTTCTATTAAATGATTAATCCATCAATAGTTTGGCCTATTTATGACATCAGAGTACTCATGACCCAATCACTTTCTCAAAGACCATCAGCTGGCATCCAGGCCTTTAACATATTAGCCTTGGGGGAGGACATTTCACCTCTAGACAACACTTTCCTACGCAATTGTAGCCAGCTCCTCCTCCCTTCCTCAAGAATGTCAACGGATTATTCATATTCTCTCGCCCACCAGTCCCTCTCCCTCACACAGCCCCACACCTCCATCTACTTCTTCATGCTGCTGGGGCTCAAACCACTCTACCACCCAGCGAGCCATTGCCCGCAGCTCTCAAGCAGTTTACTTTTCTTTTTTAGCATCTTTAGTAGGCAAGGGTGCTTGCCACACCACCTGTGGAGGTTGTTCCTCTCCTCCCACCATGGATCTCTGGGGATCGAACTCAAGGAGTTAGACTTGGTAACAAGTACCTTTGCCTGCAAGAAAAAGAAATTTTCTAAAGAAAAATAATTTTTTAGTCCATCATTAAAAAGAGACAGTTAAGCCGGGCGTGGTGGCGCACGCCTTTAATCCTAGCACTCGGGAGGCAGAGGCAGGCGGATTTCTGAGTTCGAGGCCAGCGTGGTCTACAGAGTGAGTTCCAGGACAGCCAGGGCTATACAGAGAAACCCTGTCTCAAAAAACCAAAAGAGAGAGAGAGAGAGAGAGAGAGAGAGAGAGACATTTATTGTTTTGAAAGTTCGCTTTTTCAGCACTCAGGGTCAGCATCAGGTGAGCAGCTGGGATAATTTGATGTTAAGTCCTAGGGTGACCAAGAACCTCTTGCATCTCTCACACTGTGGTGACAAGCAGGAAGGGCCGTCATCTTATGGCTGTCAGTTTAACAGAGTGGAAGATGTTGGGCCCTCTGGAGTTGGAGCAGACAAGCTTTGGTTTAAGATGGAGTTTGCCTCCAGCCAGGAGTGCTAAGAATGGAATTCTTGCAAGGCAAAGAGGTAACAAGCTTTATGCCAGTTTGGTTGGCTGGATAAGGGACTCTGCAGTTGGGAGGGATGGCCTTTCCAGGCCTTTCTCTCTGCCATCTGCCTCTCTCCAGAAAGGAAAGAGAGAGTCTGCACACACTGTTAGAGCACCTTTGTTCTCTTGGAGGAGCTTGCTTGTCTCTCTGTTCTAAGGCGTCTGCTGGCTTGAACTACCTAAGCACATAGGGCTCATTCAGAGGACCTGAATTTTGTTCTGAGCATCCACATACAGCTTACAACCACCCGTGAGCAGCTCCAGGGGATCTGGCGCCCTCTTCTGGTTCCCAGAGGCACCGCCAGACGCACTCACACAAAGACATAAATATACACATTAAGTTAAATCTTTTTTTAAAGTAGTTATCATTGCAAAAAAAAAATAGTTGAAGAGTAATCAAGTTTTCCAAGTACATTCTTTCTGCCATATAAGAAAGTATGTTTGTTTGTTTGTTTGTTTGTTTGTTTAAAACTGTGTTTCTCTATTGTGTGGCTCTGGCTGTCCTGGAACTTGCTCTGCAGACCAGGCTGGCCTTGAACTCAGAGGGATCCACCTGCCTCCAAAATTGTTTTAATTTAAACTCTTCTCTATTTTTATTTTATGTGTGTATAAGTGTTTTGTCAGCATGTATGTATTACTCGTTTGTCTGGTGTCTGTAGAGGCCAAAGAGGGCATCAGACTCCTGGAATCTGAGTCACAGGTGGTTGTGAGCTGCTGTGTGAGTGCAAGAATCAGACGCAGGTCCTCTGAGAGAGCAGCCAGTGTTCTTAAGCACTGGACCATCACTCCAGCCCAAGTAAGCATACTTAATTGAGATATACAATATGTATATACAGTGAGATGTCCAGATTTTAATTCCATTTTGTAGTGGGTTTGGCCTAATGTTAATTTGGGTCCCCAAGACTGTTTGCTATGTCAGGTTACATAATCATTTCTCTATTGCACCTGCCTCTCCCAAAATGCATTTGATTTTAATCATATGCACACCCAGTTATGCCTAAGCCTAGAATGGTGAATAGAAGATTCTCCCTAAAAGATTACTAGAGGACATGGTTTTGCCTTATTGGATGTGCATTCAGACCAGTTCAGGTCAGATTAACCCTCTGTTCTCCATGACCAGGTACACTGGGGAGACACTCGAACCGTAACTGTCCTAATTTGATTGTTACCATGGGTTGGGAAAATGGTACCACTGTTCAATGATAGGGCTTTATGTAGCCCGATGCAGGAAAACAGGCATATATGTATCCTGATGCAGGTCAGGGGCGTTAGGTACCACCCTGTCTAGCTTTTAGATATTCCTTATGGCTATCCTTCCCCACCACCTGTACCAAAAACCCAACCCAGTACCATACAATATAATTAATTGTCATGTTCAACAAAACTTAAGGAAAAATAACCCAGTGTCTGTAGAGTTCCACATCGCATCTGGACCTCTCTCCTCCCTACCATGTCCCTGGACTGTCCCTGAAGTAATCAGAATGATCCCATGAACTGTAATTACCAACCATGCTTTAAGATAAAACTAACACTCAACAAGATATCATTTTGGTATCTAAATAAGATGTGCCTCCACCAGAGATAGAACCCAGGAAAAGAATTCCCTGAAGTCCGAAGGTCTTTAGAATTACCATGAAGTCATTTGAATATCTTTAAAAAAAAAAAAAAAAGCACAAAGAAATGTAAAACACGGCAGACTTCCCAGGTAGAATCAACTAACAAGTAGTTGGACTGCTTCTTTCTACAACCTCTAGACCATTGGTTCTCAACTCTCCAAGTGCTGGGACCCTTTAACGCAGTTCCTCATGCTGTGGTGACCCCAGCCACAAAGTTATATTCATTGCTACTTCACAACTGTAATTCTTCTACTGTTTATGAATCATAATGTAATTATCTAATATATAGGATATCTGATATGGGACCCCTGTGAAAGGGACATTTGACCCCTAAAGAGGTCATGACCCACAGGTTGAGAACAGCTGGTCTAGAAGGTTCCAACAGAGTCCCCAACAGCAGGTGGAATCAGGTGAAAGCCCTTCCAGGGTCCAAGAGCTACAGCCCTCGAATCCTTAAAATCATCTTTAGCTCATGAAAAACTCAGCCAAAATGCACAGGGAAAGGAAGAGAAACATTGTTTATGATGAGGTAATTGTTTCCTTAGTGAGGAACAGTTGCTGATAGTTATGCATTAATAAAAAAGTCATGTGAAAATATTAGGAATACTCTGTATTATCTGGCAGTTGTGTTGAATCATTTGCGTCTTTGGAGAACTTCACATATTAATCATATAAACCTAATAAAACATATAATAGAGATTGTTTAGATTTGTGACATCTAGTTGACATTTTACTGTTTGTTTACAATATTCAACCCGTCAATAGAAGATAAAATTTTCCATGTGTATGAGTTTGGTTTTGTTTGTTTGGTTTGGTTTTTCAAGTAAGGTTTCTCTCTGTGTAGCCCCGACTGTCCTGGAACTCTTTATGTAGATTAGGCTGGCCTTGAACTCAGAGATCTCCTTGCCTCTGTCTCCCAAGTGCTGGGACTAAAGGTGTGTTCCACTTCTGCTAGGCTAGGGGTTTAATTTTTATTAGATTTACAAGACTTAAGATCTTTGGTATTATTTATTAGAGAATATTTTCTCTTGAGATAAAATCCATTAAAAGCATGAATGCATTTGAAATATTTGAAACGGGTTTAATTTACAAGTCCTGCAAATAATATAAAATATAATCAAGGGCCATTTCAGCAATCAAGGGCCATTTCACAGAAATATTAACAATTTGCTAGAGGGTTGCATATGCTATTATAGTCTGTAAACTGAATTAAAAAGTTTAATGACGCCGGGCGTGGTGGCGCACGCCTTTAATCCCAGCACTCGGGAGGCAGAGGCAGGAGGATTTCTGAGTTTGAGGCCAGCCTGGTCTACAAAGTGAGTTCCAGGACAGCCAGGGCTACACAGAGAAACCCTGTCTCGAAAAAAAAAAAAGTTTAATGACTTTTAAAAACTCTGCTACTTTAACAACTTGAATATTAATTTTTAAAAGTAAGATTCTTGTGTTCCTTGTGTTGAAAAAGCCACCCTCAGAGGCCCAGGGAGTGAGCAGTTGGTGCTCTGTGAGGTCCCGTGTGCTACCTCAGGGAGTGAGCAGTTGGTGCTCTGTGAGGTCCCATGTGCTACCTCAGGGAGTGAGCAGTTGGTGCTCTGTGAGGCCCCGTGTGCTACCTCAGGGGCTTTGTTTCCGCTTGCCGTGTGCAGTGCTCTGCTCAGCAGTGACAGGAACTCCCTCTCCTTGCTCATAAGAAGCAAACCATCAAGGACCTTGTCAATGTCAAAATAAGGCTTTATGGCTCTCACTACAAAGAAAGTGACACAGTTTATTATGGAGCCAAATGACAGTGGCCCAGGAACATGGAATCAGTCTGCCCCTAACACCCTGTCCCAATATAATAACAGTTTCATGAAGTGTTTATAGTTACAAGCCAAATCATGGCCCTTTAATAATATAGACGTGAATATCAGGTAGTTGGGTGTGGTGGTTTGAATATGCTTTGCCCATGGGAAGCGTCATTATTCGAGGTGTAGCCTTGTTGAAACAGGCAAGGAAGAGTGAGTCTTCTCTTGGGGGTCCTGCGATCAAGATGTTGAACTCTCATCTCCTTCTCCAGCACCATGTCTGCCTTTATGCTGCCATGATGATACTGGACTGAACCTCTGAAACTTTAAGCCAGTCACAATTAAATGTTTGCCTTTATGAGAGCTGCCTTGGTCATGATGTTTCTTTACAACAATGGAACCCTGAAACACTGGGATATAACAAGTGTATATAGCCTCCACTACAGGCCTCATGCACTTTCTGATGACAGCCTTTGTGGCAGAAGCTTGTGGACTGACTGTAAAGAATATTAGGACACAGACGTGGACAATGGATGCCTATAAAGGGAGCTAAGACGGCCCAAGATAACTTGGTTCTGGGCCTCCAACATTCTAACTCCACAGTCAAGGAGGCTTTCATCAGACCCAGCACACCAAGGCTTTTTTTTTTTTTTTCCGAGACAGGGTTTATCTATGTATCCCTGGCTGTCCTGGAACTCATTCTGTAGACCAGGCTGGCCTCGAACTCAGAAATTCACCTGTCTCTGCCCCTCTCAAGTGCTGGCGCCCCTCTCAGGCGTGCGCCACCACACCCGGCCACGCCAAGTCTTGAACACAATCTAGCTTTCATCTCTAGCGACCTCAACCTCATAACCAGGTCCCAGGGGTCTTCAGCCTTAGGACATCGTTCTGTCTTTTAGCTTGGCAGGTGAGCCATGTTTTATTTTTATTATTTCTAATATTATTGAGAAATCATCAAATTTGACCTTGCCTGCCCCACCCCCCTCCACCTCCTATCTGCTTTGCTCTTAAGGTTCGAGGGTTAGAGTTCATGACGGTAGAGCAGAGTCCTGGCTGCTGGCAGCTGAAGCTGAGGGCTCAGTGGGCGTGGCCGAGGCTTTGAAACCTCAGAGTCCATCCTCACACCCCAACTCCTTCCTGACCCCACCATGTACTTCTTACATCAAGGCTACACCTCCTAAGCTTCCTCAGCAGGAGGCCATCTGTGTGCTCAGACGCCTGTGCTTGTGTGGGACATTCTCATTCTGACCTCCACAGTTTCCACACTTTGTCCATGTGACTCAGGAGACAGCATCTAGTCCCACAGTGTGGGTCTACTGAGCTCAGTCTTAGGGAGGAGAGCTTTACCTGTTGTGTGTGTGTGTGTGTGTGTGTGTGTGTGTGTGTGAGAGAGAGAGAGAGAGAGAGAGAGAGAGAGAGAGAGAGAGACCTTCACACAAAGACAGATTGCTTCTAAAGCTTGGAGAAGAGTGCCCAGCATAAAGTGACTCTTCAGGAAATCTCTGCTGTTAAATTGTATAAGAGTTCTAATTGCTAGCACTGCACTGCTCTAATGATAAAAGAACTGTAGCAGCCCTTGGTGCTGAAAGGAAGGTGACCCACAATTACCCTCAGTGAGTTTCATTAGCAATGAAAAGGGCTCAAGGTCATGGTTGGGCCTCTAAATGGGCAGAAGAAAATCACACAGAAAAAAAAAAGCAAAACATTTAATATATAGCATTTTTAACATGATGGCATTTCTATTTGCTGTGACTAGATGCCACAGCGACTCTTAGAAAGAAAAACATTTAACTGGGGCTGGCTTACAGTTCAGAGTTCAGTCCATTGTTGTGACAGAAAGCATGGTAGCGTGCAGGCAGATATGGTGCTAGAGAGGTAGCTGTCAGCTTTGGATCTGGATTTGCAGAAAGCAGTAAGACAACTGCACTGGGACTGGCTTGAGCTTCTGAAATCTCAAGCCCCCCCCCACCAAGTGACACATTTTTCTCCAAGTAGGCCACACCTCCTAATAGTGCCACTCCCTACAGATGGATCTATGTGGGCATTCTCATCAAACCACCACAGAGACTGGAAGCAGAGCCTAGCATTGCTCTCCATTCTGGTCCGTCTGATTTTCCTTGCCTGGGACTCCTGCTTGCCTCTGTATAAGCATGGCAGTCACCAAGGAGTGAGCGTCTGTCACCTTACCTAGCCTGTCTCATCCTAGATGAAGGCAGAGTCAAGTCATTATGCTAAACTTGTTGGTTTTTAGATCAGCAATGCCTCTAGGAACAGACTCTCCACCAGTAGGTGGGGCAGTTATCCTTGAGGGTGAGGCTATATACTGGAGAAGCAGCCGCCTCTTCAGATCAGCTTGACTGCTCCAGCAATAAAGACTTCTTAGGACCACCTAGCAAAGCCAAATAGAGACACTGATGAGTGACCGCACAGAGCAGGACCTCTGAGGGGTGCAGACTCCAGCCTGTGCTTCAGTCTTCTTTTTAAACCTAAAGCTCGACAGACTGGTGACAATGCCTACAATCCCAGCAATCAAAGCCACATGGAGCACCCTGAAGTTTGAGGGCAGCGTGGTGTACATAGTGAATTCCAGGCCAAGGAGGGCTACACAGGGAGGGTTTAACTCAAAATCAAACAAACAGATGTAGAAAGAATGCAAGAGCCCAAGGATGGGGAGGAGTCGCACAAAATGCCATGATCTAGACACAGAATTGCAGACAGGAACTCAGAGGCTGACAGCTATGGCTACCCAAGACCTGCACAAGATGGGGCCGTCAATCAGGACCCGCACAAAATGGAGCCGTCAATCTCCTATCATGACGGGGAGACTGATAAGCCCTTACCCCTCCTGGACTAGGAGCAGTGAACAGTTGCTGGGGAGGGGAGCGTTCTCCTCAGTGCTGTAATCACTGTTAAGTTGCATCCATGGGTGGGTGAGATGGCTCCCTGAAAGCCTAGGTTTGATCTCTAGGACCTGATAGGTTTTCTTCACTTATAAAACAAGCCAATTCAAACAGAATCAAGAATATAAGGGTTGCCAGGCGTGGTGGCGCACGCTTTAATCCCAGCACTCGGGAGGCAGAGGCAGGTGGATTTCTGAGTTCGAGGCCAGCCTGGTCTACAAAGTGACTTCCAGGACATCCAGGGATATACAGAGAAACCCAGTCTCGAAAAAAAAAAAAAGAAAACAAATAAACAAACAAACAAACAAACAAACCAAGAATATAAGGGTTGCTGATCAGAAGAGAAGGGCGGGACCTCTTGGCCTATGCCATCTTGGTCTTTGTTCCCAAACCCCTGGCCTAACAAGATCCACAGGGTAGAAGGAAAGAACCAACTCCTGGAGGCCTCTGACCTACACACACATATACACATTCATACACGTATACACATACATATACAACACATATATGTTTACACACAAAGATACACATAACATGTATTTATGCACACTGAGTCATATATATACACACAAAGAAATTGCTCATGTTCCAATAAATAAATGCCTCCACCTGGGCTTGCATATGCAGCCCAAATTAAACTCAGTAAGCACAACAAAACAAAACAAACAAAAATGACTCTGAAATTATGAAGGGATTCCCTGTATCTAAGGTTCCAGGGACATCACAGAAGAGGGACAGAAGGATTTAAACAAATCAGAGAACCAGGATACTGTGACTTCTACATATGTGACACTGTGCCTTCTATATATGACAGCTACACACATTGTCTTAGTCAGGGTCTTCATTCCCGGACAAAACATCATAACCAAGAAGCAAGTTGGGGAAGAAAGGGTTTATTTAGCTTACACTTCCATACTGCTGTTCATCACCAAAGGAAGTCAGGACTGGAACTCAAGCAGATCAGAAAGCAGGAGCTGATGCAGAAGCCATGTTCTTTACTGGCTTGCTTCCCCTGGCTTGCTCAGCCTGCTCTCTTATAGAACCCAAGACTGCCAGCCCAGAGATGGCACCACCCACAAGGGGACCTCCCCCCTAGATCACTAATTGAGAAAATGCCCCACAGCTGGATCTCATGGAGGCATTTCCCCAACTGAAGCTCCTTTCTCTGTGATAACTCCAGCCTGTGTCAAGTTGACACAAAACTAGCCAGTACAATTGACCCCTTGTCAACTTGACACACAAACACATCACAAGTAAGCCTCAACTCTTAGTTCTTATTCATCCCCAAGATCTTAAATAACTTTAAAAGTCCCACAGTCTTTACATATTAAAAGTTCAATCCTTTTGAAATATCCAGTATCTTTTAAAATTCAAAGTACTTTAAAATTCAAAGTCTCTTAACTGTGGGCTTCACTAAAATACGTCCTTCAGGAAGGAAAAACATCAGGGCACAGTCACAATGAAAAGCAAAAATCAATCTCCAACCATCCAAAGTCTAGGATCCAACTCACGATTTTCTGGGCTCCTCCAAGGGCTTGGGTCACTTCTCCAGCCATGCCCTTTGTAGCACACACCTTGTCTTCTAGGCTCCAGATGCCTGTACTCCACTGCTGCTGCTGTTCTTGGTCATCATCTCATGGTACTGGCATCTCCAAAATTCTGCTGTCTTCCACTATAACTAGGCTTCAACATCTGCCTCTCATAGGCTCTCTTCATGGTGCCAAGCCTCAACTCCTTTGCATGACCCCTTCAGTCCTGGGCCATCAATTGCAACTGAGGCTTCACCTTCACCAATGGCCTTCCATGACCTCTCACAGTGCCGAGCCTCAGCTACTCTGTGTGACCCCTTCATGCCTTCAAAACCAGTACACCTGGGTAACTCTTACACATTACCAAGTCCCGCTGTAGCATGAGGTACAACCTTGGTTATCTCTGGAACACAGCCTCTGTGCTCTCAAAAAACACTTCCCAGAAGATGTCACCTCAATGATGCTGGTCTCTTCTTAATCACTGCTAATTTCTTAGCTCCAGCTAACCAGCATCAATAGTCCCAGTAATGCAAAGTTTTTGCTTTAGTAGTTCTGGAATCTTGTTAATCACAGCTGATTCTTCAGCCCCAGCTAACCAGAACCACATAATCTTCACAATCCAAAATAACAATGGCCCTGAAAAGAGTATTTAATTTTCCCTCTGAAATTTCACAAGCCAGGCCTCCATCTTCTGTACTGTTCTCAACATTATCTTCCAAGCTCCTACACAACATTTGGCAGAGCTCTTAACAGCAAATGGATCTTCTGGCCCAAAGTTCCAAAGTTCTTCCACAGTCCTCCCCAAAACATGGTCAGGTTGTCACAGGAATACCCTACTCTGCTGGTACCAATTTGTCTTAGTCAGGGTTTCTATTCCTGGACAAAACATCATGACCAAGAAGCAAGTTGGGGAAGAAAGGGTTTATTTAGCTTACACTTCCATACTGCTGTTTATCACCAAGGAAGTCAGGACTGGAACTCAAGCAGGTCAGGAAGCAGCAGCTGATGCAGAGGCCATGGAGGGATGCTCCTTTACTGGCTTGCCTCCCCTGGCTTGCTCAGCCTGCTCTCTTATAGAACCAAGACTACCAGCCCAGAGATGGTCCCACCCACAAGGGGCCTTTCCCCCTTGATCACTAATTGAGAAAATACCCCACAGCTGGATCTCATGGAGGCATTTCCTCAACTGAAGCTCCTTTCTCTGTGATAACCCCAGCTGTGTCAAGTTGGCACAAAATTAGCCAGTACACCTATGAAATCTTAACAATGTGGTCACTTAACCAAGTCCTTCACAATGACACTAGTTGATATGACAACATGAACAGGGGAAATCTAACAGGGATCCAATCCTAGATGAAGAGCTACAGACAATTAACAAGAGAGACAGAGAGAGACAGAGAGAGACAGAGAGAGAGAGAGAGAAGCAGAGAAAGAGAGACAGAGAGACAGACACAAACATACACAGAGACAGAGATTACATTTCCTGAGAGAGACAGAGACAGACACATAGAGAGTCAGAGATTACGTTTCTCGAGAGACAAAGAGACAGAGACAGACACTGATAGAGAGACAGAGAAACAGAAGTTAGATCTCCCTGCTTTCCTTGCAGACTACAGGAATCATTCCTGCTCAGTCACACCCCATCGTAGGCCACATGTCACCGTCCCCACAGGCACTGGCCATCCACACACATGGGTGATAACTTGCTGCCCTCCCTACAGCTGCTTCTTAATAACCAAACACTATCCAATCCCAAGAAGGTTATCCTAGGTTTCGTGTTAGCACATAGAATCACTTTCATGGAGCTTTATAGTTACAGAATTAAGAGAGTTATAAATCAAGGCATTTCAAAATGTTGGTGGGAACATCAGAGACGAGTTATAGCAGGGTGGGAGTGGATCTCTCCTATTGGTCTCAGTTGCTCTCTGATATCATCTTAGCTTCAAGGTTGTTGGAAGCTAGTGGTCTGCTAAGGTAATAACTCCAAAAGCCTTTCATCTGTTAATCACTGGATATTACCTCAGATAAAGACGTGAGCTAGGAAAGTTGAGGGGGGCTGAAACTAGCCTAAGATAAAGTATAATTAAACTTCAAATCTGCAACATTCCAAGCTCTCAACAACACTGTAATTCTAACCTGTCAATCCATCATTGCAGACACAGCTTCTTTCCATAAATTCTCCTTCACAGGGGTCTGAAGCACACCTCTGTGTGTGTGTGTGTGTTTGTGTGTGTGTGTGTACATGCACGCACATGTGTATGTGCAAGTATTGAAAAGGAAGAGAACAAAAGCCTAGATGAGGGAGATACGTAGCTGTCTTGGTGTGACTGACTTCTCTCTACCCATGATGCATGCAGTCATGGCCAGCAGTCCTACTCAAACTCAGGTTAGAGAGAGGAAATGTCACAGGTTGCATGGAAGTTGCATAGGACAGGGGAACCTCAGAAATGGAAACCTAACGATCCAGAGAAATGTTATGCTTAGGTTTGCTGAAGAGTGAGCAGGTTGAAGTAACGACACAAAGGGAGTAATGTAATGGCCAGACTGGGAGGGAGCCTTCAGGGACCCATTTGCCTGGATGCTGTGTGGTGTGTTTTCCTCCCAGCCTGGGGCAGGGCCACTCTGCAATGGGAGTTTTCAAAGACAAAGGGAGAGCTGCTGTGCTGAGTTTTATGGCCCTAGTGGCCCAGGTGGTTCTAGTTTCAATGACAAACTCCAGGGAAAAGATATTCTACTTTCTAGTTATTAAAAAAAAAAAAAAAAAAAAAAAAAAAAAAAAAAAAAAAAAAAAAAAAAAAAAAAAAAAAAAAAAAAAAAAAAAAAAAAAAAAAAAAAAAAAAAAAAAAGGAAACAAGAAACAAAGGCCTTAAATTCACGATAATGAAAAAAATGTGGAATTCCCAGAAAGCTAAAACCCATACATTTTTGATCCAATCTAATTCTGATTGAACTTAAGCCAATATATGGTATGTTTGAATGAGAACAGCAGAATTAAAGACTTGAAAGGGAGAAACAACTTGAAGATAGTATCTGAAATGAA
>CACVCL010020451.1:0-83376 GCA_902729485.2 Mus minutoides | reverse complement strand
ACACCACACAAAAACACTTTTTTAACATTTGTTTTTGTATAGTTTAGACAACTAGTAGGTCAGGCCAACGAGTCTAGTCTAGCAAAAAAAAAAAAAAAAAAAGAGGTCAGCATAAAACTGGAAAGGAAGTAGAAATGTTTGCCCATCTTTTTCCTGTGTATTTCTTCTTTGCTTCCCCCAAATTTTCACTGTATATAACATAAGATTTTGTAGGAATGGTAACAATACTAAATGAATCACTACTCTGGCAAAAAAAAAAAGATTTAATTTTTTGCCATAAACAGTAGTAACACTTATTCTTGGACAGGAATCTAGTGAGCAGCTCTGGATGGAATTGCTATTTGTCCTTCAATATCTGTGTTTGTTCCCAGGGATAATGTCCCTGTAAAACACTATTGCTAGTCTAATATTGCATGGGCTCTCAGCCTTGCATCCTTTACGACCTGCTGCCATGGGAAGTGATTCAGTGAGCTGCTACTCATCTCAGGAGAGGCTCTGCTCTGATACAGTGGCTCGCAGACATGCAGAGTGAAGCCAGCTGCCTCTCAACCATAAATCAAGCCCTCTGATAACTGACCTGGCAGTTTTTCATCTCAGGTTTTTATTTTATTCACCAGAAATATCCTTTTGGGAATGCTATAAATGCTTTTGGAATGAAAGCAAAGTCAATTGCTTCTTTCGAAAAAAGATAAAAACAGACATTATTTGTTAAAAACAAAATTGGTTGGACTAATTGGAAAGTTATTTGTCTTCGTTTTGTGTGTGTGTTATTTTTATCACCCGTGTTTATCCCTTAAGAAGTAAACATCCTTCAAGGGCAACAAAAAGAGCTTTATAAAATGAAGTACAAAATAAGAAAGATGCATTTAGGTAAAATCAGTTTCCACCCTGCCTCAGGCACAGAGCTCTCCTTCCCCCTTCCCACCTTCCTTTAATAACATACCCATGACTCATGCTATTATGACTCTCCTTGTCTCTGTCTCCCCCACCCACACACACCTTATTATTTTCCCTCACCAGCCTTGGTGGCCCCAGAGTACAGAGCAGATGAGGCAAGGTCAGCCACCCCACTTCTGTAATTCTGAGATGCTAATATTATTTTCAGTTTTTAAAAAAATCCAAAACATGCATTTCTCAATAAATAACATGCCATACTTTCGATAGCATAAATTTTGTTTTAAATTTCAATTGAGCATTATTATTCTTTGACAGTTTCGTGTGTGTATATAATGAACTTTATTGTTTTCCCATGTTCCTCTTTTCCACTCTTTCATCCCTCATTTCTCTTCCTATCTGTTCAATATAGCACTTGGAGTCCTAGCTAGAACAATATGACAACTATAGGAGATCAAGGGATGAAAATTGGAAAGGAAGAAGTCAAAGTATTTCTATTCTCAGATGAATGATAGTATATATATATATATATATATATATATATATATATATATACCCAAAAATTCTGCCAGAGAACTCTAACAGCTGAAAAACACCTTCAGCAAAGTGGCTGAATACAAAATTAACTCAAAGAAATCAATAGCCCTCCTATATACAAATGATAAATGGGTTGAGAAAGAAGTTAAGGAGACAACAGCCTTCACAATAGCCACAAATAATATATCTTGGTGTAACTCTAACAAAGCAAGTAAAAGACCTGTATGACAGGAACTTCAAATCGCTGAAGAAAGAAATTGGAGAAGACCTCAGAAGATGGAAAGGTCTCCCATGCTCATGGTTTGGTAGGATTAACATAATGAAATTGGTCATTTTACCAAAAGCAATCTACAGAGCCAATTAAATTCCTATTAAAATTTCAACCCAATTCTTTATAGACTCTTAAAGAACAATTCTCAACTTCATGTGGAAACACACACACACACACACACACACACACATACCAAAAAAAAAAAAAAAAAAAAAAAAAAAAAAAAAAAAAAAAAAACCAGGATAGCTAAAATAATCCTGTGGAATAAAGAACTTTCAGAGGTATCACCATCCCTGACTTCAAGCTGTACTATAGAGCAATAGTAATAAAACTGCCTGGTACAGGTATAGGAACAAACAGGTTGATAAATGGTATTGAATTGAAGATCCAAAAATAAACCTACACATGTACAGACATTTGATTTTTGAGAAAGAAGCCAAAACTATATAATGCAAAATGGAGAGCATCTTCAACAAATGGTGCTGGTCTGACTGGATGTCTGTAGGCAGAGCATTTACTTTTCTCAAGGCACTGTTCTCAGTGTTGTTATGAATACGGAACGAAATAGTCCTTGGGACACTCACATTGTGGGGAGGGAAACAGACAATAGATACATGTCCTGTTGGCCAAAGCACAAAATAATGAAGCAAAGTTGCAGGAGTGTGAGAGGGAGGTCATGATTTTACTATCTATCTATCTATCTATCTATCTATCTATCTATCTATCTATCTATTGTGTTTTTCTTTTTTAAATAGAGTTTTGCTATATACCACCTGGGACTTGCCATGTAGCCCAGGCTAGCCTCAACTAACAGTACTATTGCTTTAGCTTCTCAAGTGCTGGGATTGCACAAATATGCTCCACACCCATTATTTTTAGATGAAGTGATCAATGCAGTTTCAGAGGAGGTGATATTTGCATAAAGAAGGAGGAAAGGTGTAAGGTTCACTGTCTCCATAAGAGTAAATCCTTCTAAAAAAGGACTCATGGTAGTAGTGTTCCAGTAGAGAGAGAAAAAAAAAAAACAGTGTGTAAGTAAACAAGAGGTCAGGAGCCAAGGCCAAGGGGGTAGACCAGGCCCTATGTGCTAGATCTATTAGGTCACTGTGCAGACTTGGTTTTTATCTTAAACTAAATGGAAGGCTTTCAAGAATTTTGAGAAGAGGGATAGATAGAGCTGATATTGCAAGTGGGGTTGTGTGCTGCTGTGTGAGATGGGGAGGCAGGGGGGAGAGGGTGGTTTCACAAGTGTGATAATGGGAAGAACAATAGCCAGGCCATATAAGAATTCAGATGAGGGGTGATGATGGCTGGAGATAGGGTGGGAACTGGAGGGAGTAGCATTCTGGGCAGAGTTCAAAGGTCGAGCCATTGAGCTTAGCGAGAAGTCCTAGAAGGGATCGCGGAAGAATGAAATCAGGGATGAGCAAGAGTCTTTGACTGAAGCAACTGGAAAAGTAGAGTTGCCGTTTACTACAATGTGATGATTGTGAGATAAATAGTAAGGAGGAGAATATAATCAGAATTGATTTTGATGGCTTAAATTAGCAAAGCCTAATAACATCCAAGAGAGGCTGTCTGTACTTCAGTAGATAAGTAGAATATGAGATCAAATGGGCAATCAGCTACAATCAATAAAATATGGAACTGCCAGAGAAGGGAAATTACTCTAGAACATGGGTCAGGAGATAAAGGAGAAAAAAAAGCCGTGCCTTGGGCATTCCAGCTTGGATTTCTAGGAAGAAGAGAATGGGCTAAAGAAGGACATAAGAGAAGCGGCCAAGGCGACTCACATGGCAGCAAGGCAGAGGAACAACCCAAATGGTGACTGAAGGAAATGTCTCAGATCAAGAAAGACCAAGGCAGCAATGATGGCCAAATGATGTTGCTGAAACGAGTGAGATATAAACTGATCTGCAGCCATTGTATCTGGAGACCCAGAAACCGTTAATAACATTATAGCAAGTGTGAGGGCAAAGATCTAGTTCTTAGGGTTAACATAAGAAAGGGGCAAATAAATTAGCAAAGTAAACTATTTACAAACAACCCTTTCTAAACCTCCTGCCATTGGTGGGAAGCTCAATGCAGACACTGGATGCCAGCTGTTAGCGGGGGCAGTATAGAGAGGCTTTGCCTTAAAGAGTAGGTATAGCATGCTTGAATTCATTACAGACAGCCTTCCTTCTTAGATCTCTTCCCCCAATTCTATCTAACTGGATCATTTAAGGGAGAAAAATGTGTTGATACCTATGTTTGATACCTTCTGTAAGGTGTAGCCTGGAAGCAACTTGTTATTTACACTTGTAGTAACAACTATTGTAAAGGCACATAGAGAATCCATAAAATATTCTAAATTATTTTGTAAACAAAAGTGGCATTATTTTATACATTTTAATTAGAAGTAAAGTATAGGGCTTGGAGAGATGAGGCAGTGATTAAGAGCAACGGCAGACCTTCTAGATAGAGGTACAATTGCCAACACCCACATGGAGGCTCAAGCCATTCTTAACTTCAGTCTCAGGGGAGCCAATACCCGTTTCTGGTCTCCAAGGACACTGCTTGCACATGGTGGTACACAGACATTTGGGCAAACCCTCATACACATAATTGTTTTTAAAAATTAAAATTAAAAATTAAATAAAGTATAATTGTATCTTATAGTAGAGAATTGCATCAATTTCAATATTGAATCATAAATGACAGGGAAAGAAGGTCTTACTTATTCTCAAAAGACACAACCCCATCAGTATTCTCTTCCTGTTCAGTATCAGAGCTGACAGATAGGTGAGTCTCATTAGGAATAGACAAGTCTCCAGACATCCGTTACAGCAAATGGATGACAGTCATTCTAAACACATTGACTACAGTTATGATAGGAAATGGCATTAGTGAGAACTATTGCTCCACAGGTCACTACCCTGGATGCAGAACTGATTTACCAATGCATGAGACCCAATCCCAGAGACTCTCCAGATCATTTGGTGTATGCTGGGAAGCAGAGACAGGCATGTTTTAAAACCTTCTTGGGTAATTGTAACATAGCTGAAGTGGAGAACCACTACCTAACATCTGCTTTTGCTCTCAAAGTGAAGACATCAGCTATGATGAGGCAGTTTGAAGTTTGATCTTATCTCAAAATCAAAACATAGATGTACTCACCTCTACAGGGATCATTTTGCCCCATAGTATCTTTGACTGCATGCAAAGTTTCTCCCTCTCCCTCTCCCTCTCTCTCTCTCTCTCTCTCTCTCTCTCTCTCTCTCTCTCTCTCTCTCTCTCACACACACACACACACACACACACACACAAACTCCTTTTAGTGTATCAATATCTTGAACTGCAAGGAAGGTGTAAGGGTAGTGGGCCTACATCTGTGAGTGACCTCAATGCTTTCTGTTCTACTTTAAGGATCAGAGATGATTATTGCAAAGATGTGGGGGAAAATGAGCCTTTCTTCACTCCTTTTACTACTATTGACAGGAGAGTACGGGAAGAAGGAAGCCTGTAGAAAAATTTAAATCCAACAATATGGCTGCTCTGACAAAGGATCATATCCAAAATTCTTCTAGGTCTGGAATGCAGACACTTCACACACCCTTAATCCCTCTGTCTTGAATACAGAAATGATTTTAGTACACACCTTTAATCCCAAACTGCCGCAGACCCTCTGGATCCCTTGTCTGTGTGGGTCGAGTTCTCTGGAGCCAAGTGGGCAAGGTTTCGGCAAGTGACAAACAGACACTACACGAAGGAGTGTGGATCTGAATGTAATTTGTCAAATAGAGCATCAGACTTTTTATACAGAAAAAAATAGGGAAGTTTGGTGACATGCCAGCAAGATACAAAGAGGTTTCTAGGGGTTATTGAATTCTAACACAAAACAGTAATGCAAGCGGGGAAGGACTGGCAGGAACCAACTAGGCTAAGATTCAATGTTAAACAACTGGGATCAAAACCAGCTCTACTTAAGGTCAGCTTAAACTTAGAAGCCAGGGGCAAGGGCTTCGTGCCCTTGCCATAGTCCACCTTCCCCCTAGGCCATTGTAAATACTTGTATTTGGGTGTAACTCAGCTAGCTATAGTTCTATGTATCTAGTCTGGTTCCTTCTCAGGCCACAAACTTCCTTATTCCTAGATAGTGGTGAATTCCTGTGTAGGGCAGTGACTTAGCTGTTCATGCCCAAGGTTGGATCAAGGACTGTCTAGAATCTAACTTAGCTATATGTCAAAATATGAATCCTTAGGAGCACTTATAATGAAGCAATATTAAGGGAAAGCACACAGATCTGTTTACCAACTAAAGCAAGGACATTGGAGCATTCTTTATACAGGATGCCACGATTCCAGGAGACTAAGTTTCCATGAACTTTTGGCCTCTGGACAGCGCCCAGACTTTCCAGCCTGTCAGGGGGTCACTACTGGAGTGGATGTAGCACCAAACAATGAAAGTAAAGTTAGTTTGTAGAAGGAAGCAGCCATATTTGAGAGTGACATCCAAGTAAGGGGCAGACAAAGTGATGAATCAGAGATAGATTTGACAGAATAAGTCAAAAATAGAGTACACCCAACTCTCATAAGAAAAGACAGGAATGGGATACCTCCCATAGGAACAGACAGGAAAAGGAGATTACTTAAGAGCAGTGTTCTCTCTCTCTCTCTCTCTCTCTCTCTCTCTCTCTGTGTGTGTGTGTGTGTGTGTGAGAGAGAGAGAGGGAGAGGGAGAGGGAGAGGGAGAGGGAGAGGGAGAGGGAGAGAATCTTTACCAGGACAGTTTTACAGACAGGTTTCAGGTGAGGACAGAATGAGCCAGAGAATGAGAGAGTCAGAAGATTAGATTTCCAGAGTTAGTTTGAGGCCAAGCACAGCAATTCAATGTGAATCTGAGAGAAACCAGTTTCTCCAATCAGTCAGCATGGAGGGGCCTTTGATTCAAAACAGCTGAGTTAAACGAGCCAGCAAAAGTTCAGAAAGAGCAAGAAAGGGTAAGCTCATTCAACAGTCAGCCTCCACGACAACAATTTCATCTGTTGAATAAAAGTTACTTTTACAGAAGTCTGTTATGGAAATTATTTTCACTCATGGAAGGAGAACAAGAATGAGGAAAAAGGCAATTTCACACAAGATGCAGCAGGAAGCATTTCAATGGAAGAGATAAAACCTAGCCAAAGATAGCTGTCTAGAGGCAAAATCGTTTTTGGTTTCAATGGTCAAACAAGGTTGCATACACCTCTTCTTCAGTTATGTAGATGTGGATCAATGGATGGTATACACTACTTATTATCAATATGTCTTTAAATTTATATGAATGGTAATGAGTTATGGATTCAGTTTAGTTTTTTCAAATTCACTCCGTATGGCACATGGATTTTATTTGACTTCGGCATAGTATCCTATGCTTAGCTCACATCCTGCCAAGGTAATCCTTTTCAACGGTCATAATTTTTTATTTTAATGTCAAACATACTGATAGATGAGTTTAAGTACTTTCCTTTGTGGTCATTTAGATAATTTTAGTGTTTTGCTAACTTTATATCATACACATATGTATCCTGTATTAGTTTTCTGACGCTACTATAACAAACTGAAGCAAATGGGGTACGTTAAGTAATAGAAGTGTATTTTCTCATAGCTTTGGAGGTTGAATTTCAAGATTAGATATCAGTAGGGTTGACTTTCTCTGAGGCTTCTCTTTGGCTATTTCCCTTTGTTATCACATTCTGTTTCTTTTTTCTCTCTGTGTGCTCAAGGTTTTTCATGAAATAGTCATGTTGAATCAGACCTTGTCATAAATGTTTTATTTTAACTTGGTTTCATCCCCAGGGAACCTTGTCTTCCTATATTAGATACATTCCTTGAGGAAAAGAACTGGTAAGGATATATGTAGATTACAAAGGGGCATCCTATTTGGCTCCTCATGCAAGCCATCTGGTCCAAAAATGGTAGGTTTTATTCTGGAGAGGCCAAGAATTTCATACTGCTCAGTCCTTAGGGCTGTGTATCTCAACAGTCCCAAGATGGTGCCAAAGACTTGGAAGACTCGTGGAAAATCATTGGTCTTCAGCCCACACTGGAAGATCAAACAGCTGGGTTCTAATATCAAGAAAAAGTAGATGAACTTGCCAGCCAGAGTGAAGACAACCAGGCAAATATCAAACTTCTCCTTGTTTCTCCTGTAATCTGAGATGCCACCAGAAGGTGCCACTCACATTTAGTGCGAGTCTTCTCACTTTAAAAAGACATGCACAAATAAATCCCTCATAGATGAGTCCAACAACTTTTAGTTGATCCCAGATTCTGTCAAGTTGACAACCAAGGTTAACTGTTACCCTTCTTTTCTGATATACCAAGGGCTAGACTTTAACACTGGATTTTGAAGAGCATAATTCAGTCTAGCATACATATGTGCATAAACACAGATACATACTTTGTGAAGAGAAAAGGTATTTTAAACTCTGTCCGCAGTGGTATGTATATAACTTTAAAATATCTTTAGAAATTGTACATCTCTGAAGAAGTAACTTCTATTTCTTACAAAATAGCATATGCATAAATATTTATTTCATAACATTTTTAAATGATAAATTCTACTATATAAGAGAAAACATAAACTATTTATTTTTCTGAGTCTTTATTGAACATGATGACCACCAGTTCTATCCATTTTTATGCAAATGGAATAATTTTGATCTTCCTTATGGTTGACTATTTTCCCATTGGGTGTATATCATATCTCTACACATTCATCTAGGACATGTAGAACTGGTTCAAATATTGCCTGTTGTGAATAATGTTGCAATTAATGTAGATGTGCAAGTATCTCTATGGTGATTTGACAAGAGTTCTCTGTGCACAAACTCAGAAATAGTATAGCTCTGTCATGTTATAGCTTCAATTTTAGCTTTTGAGGACTCTGAATTTTGATTTCCAAAGTGGTTATAGTAGTTTACATTCCTGCCAGCATTATCGTCCAGAGGAAATGTTCTTGACATTATTGAAATTTAGTGCAGAGAATAATTTCTGCTATGGGCACCATCCTTTACCTTGTAGGGCATAAGAAAAATCTTCATTTTTAATGAATGACTACTGACAATGTTCAAATATCATCACACCATCCCATTTTTCTTTTCTCAAGAAGACAAAAACAAAAATATACAACCCCTCAAAACCTTGAAAAAAAAAAAAAGAAATGTTTCTACCCCTGCTCTCTTTGACTTGCCCCTGCATTCTGTTCTATATTTGTTTGCTGTTTTGTTTATGTTATCTGACCAGAGTGAGATGAGGAATCACTATTCAGTTTTTACATTTATTTTACATGATTGAACTTTTGTTATACATTCAATGGCCATTTACTCTTCCTTTGAGAACTGTCTGTTCAAATCATTTAGCAATTTATTGATTAAACAATTTGAATTTTCATAAGATTTTTTAAGTTATTGATATATTCTAGATATCAATCCCATGAAATTTGTATGTCTATAGCATGTCTCCATCTGAACAATGTAGAATATCAAGATAATTCTGTACTTAAGCACCATTGTAATAGAAGGTTCTTTATTCATGAAGCTAACTATAAAACATTGGTAACTTGATGGTTCCTAGTTGTATTAGCCAAGGTTCTCTAGAAAAATAGAGCTATACTTGAGCATGTGTGTGTGTGTGTGTGTGTGTGTATACGTGTTGAAAGTAAAAGGTTTACTTAATTTACACTGTATCATATAACATATACTTAATAAATTAAATGCACAAATATGTTATCTTCTGCTTTACTTAAAAGATATAGTTTTTTTTGTCCCTTTAAATTTTCTTTGCTTGAGACTGAAAATGTTTGACAACATAAACCATGTGCTTCAAAACATGAGCAGGAGCAAACTTTACCTGGATTAAACAGTTTGAGAAGGGGCTGAATAACCCCACAGGTAATTTTACTGCAAGCTTACCTTTTTCTGCTCAGCCCATCTTAGTCTACAGAGAATGGTGAAGTTATGTGAGAAGCACAGGTTACCTGTGCCAGATCTGGCCTGGAGAGGAACAGGCAGTGTGGCAGCACCAACGTTTTCCCCCTCTTAGGTGCAAAGAATTTTCTTGGAGCTCAAATTTCAACTCTTCAAATAAGGTTTGTTCCAAAAATTTATCCATTTCTCGGGATAACAGAGCACAGAATGAAGATTGATGGAAAATGTCCAGTTTAGAGTCAGGCCATAAAGTTCAAACCCCTGAAAACAGGAGAGAAAGGCACCTCTGGGGCTGTTGGCAACAAGCATTTCTTTCCTTTCTTTTTGAGAATATATATATATATATATATATATATATATATATATATATATATATATAATTATTATGTTATTTTATGTGTATGGGTATTTTGCCTGTATGTTTGTCATGTGCCACGTGAATTCTTGATGCCCTTTTGTGGATGTCAAAAGGGAGCACCAGATCTCCTGGTACTTGAATTATAGACAATTGACTGTTAACATGTGAGAGCTGGAAATCCCACCCAGGTCCTCTGGAAGAGCAGTCAACTCTGTTAAACACTGAGTCATTTCTCCAGCCCAGCAGATATGTTTTTAAGAGGGCAATATGACTCTCTTAAAAAATATCTGCTGAACGTATTAGGACATTGGCACAAATGTCTAGGCAAATGCAGAGAGTCGGGCCTTCTTAAATATTAAATATTTTCCCCTCAAGGTAGCTTTGTAAGAATAACCTGAAGATGACCAAGAAGCCTTGTCACAGTTTGAGGAACCCAACAACTAGGACCACACAGAGAAGAAACAGTCTCCTGCTCACTAAGCTTTGGTGCCAGGGAAGTGTGACGCATGTGGCAAACATCACTGCCATCCAGTTAAGGTTCATTGTTAGATGAAGAACGCAGTGACATATGTATCATTCTTCATTGGCTTTAGCATCCTCAGTGAATCATCTCTAAGCCTCAGAGTAGGCGATTCTGAGACTGACTCTTCACAGCTCGCATCTTGGGTATTGATTTGAGGGAGATCGTGGGGCAAATAAAAAGTCCTATGAGAAACTCACATCCATAGTACTCAGAATACAAATTACTCCTATTACTCTAGCGTTCTTTAGACCCCTGAAAAAGGCTATAACTCTAAAAACAGCTTTCTTTAGACCCTTGAAAAAGACTTTAACTCTAAAAATATAAATGCAAGTATTTTAAATAGTTATAATTGTATACATCCTCCTAACTCAGCAGTCTGGCTGAGATTCTGGGGATTAGAGCAAGTGAAGCAGGTAAGCCGTCCATGTATAAATATATGCACCCACAGACCTGAGCATTCTGTGTGCAGCACTGTCTCCTAGGGAAGAAGACAATATATGGGTGCAACAGAGAAAACATTTCCTTTAGTCTTCATTAGACCCAACAGCATCCGTTGATTGGCAAGGCTTACCCTGTGAACATTTCCATTCCTTTCTCGTTCAAGAATGGAATCACTTGGGCTGTGTTTCCAGACATATTTGTAAACACAGGTTTTAGGGACTATTTTTACTTTTATGAAAATGGTGTGACCATGACAACCTCACGGTGATGCCGCAGTCTATGATTTTAATAGGGAAGGAACTTGTGTGGATGGTAAGAGACAAAAAGAGTGAGTGACAGACCTTATGGAAGACATGAAAGACTCACAGAGAATCACTGGACTCAAAATCAAGAGGCGTTCATTCATGACTGGTGATACTATTAAAGGGGAAAGAACATTTGGAGAGGCAGGGGCATAAATAGAGGAGGAAGGTATTCATGGCATGTGTATAGGATGAGAAACCAGGAAGAGGAACAAAATAATCCAGGATCTAGAGAGTGTCACTGTGCTCAGGAAACTGTCACTTCACAACACACAGCCCCCTCCTGATTGCTATGACAATGTAGTCATTGTGCATGTGTGGCCAGCACTTTACTGATAGAACTCTATCCTCTGCCTCATTTCCTCAATGAGTTTATTTATTTTTTATGTACATATTATTGAACATATACACAAGAACATTTCATACAAGTATACAATGTATGTTGAACATATTCTGCCTCTTCTCTACTTCCCTTTCTGTCTCCACGGATTCCCCTTTGTTCAATTACAAAATTCTCTCTACTTTCATCTTCTTATCATAAATGCAATGATAAACTTTATGTCTCAACTTTGCTAACTGACCAAATACTTGGTCAAATGGTATTCTCTATATAAGTATATTTGGGGTAAAATTTACACCTAAATTATAGAACTTCAGATTAAGCAGATGGCCCCACAAAGTTCAGCCTCTATCAATCCACTGAGGTTTTAAGAGGAAGGAAGTAATCTTCCTGAACAAGATGAAACCAGGCAGTATTTTCCTTCAAATTTTTTTCTGTAATGTTGATAATGTTTTTTTCTAGAGTCTTAGCCTATGGCTCTACCCATCAGGGCTTGATCTCACAGCCGCAACAAACATGTGACATGATGTCCTTGAAATAATTCTCTTTTTAAAACAAGTAATTTTTCCCCAAACTAAGTTCTTAGCATGCTTTCAGATACATGCATATCCATAACTTCTTACACACACACACACACACACACACACACACACACACACACACACACACACACACAATATCCTACTGTTTTTGTTTTGGAAAACCCCAATTACTCTAATAAATTAGCATAAACTAAACTAAATTGAAGTATGTATAATTTAATTCTTCTGGTGCGACACAAAAGAACTAATGGATTTTTATTTTTTTAATTGAATCTTAAAGGAGGAAGCAGGCTGTTCTGTAGACTTCACTCTCACAGCCCAATGGGTGGCCTTCCAGGGAGCTGAGATGGGCATACAGAAGATGATGAGATGAGAGTGCCCATCATCTTGACCTTCTGATTCTGGGGGTGATGGTATTTCATTTTATCTTTTCCAGGAACACTGTGTTCTGTTCTAGCATATTGCCTTGATGACAAGGGATTGAATGACCATTGATCGTTTATTGCTTTTATTAGAGAGAGAGAACAAGACTATTTCAGGTTTGGAGATCCTACAATTCTCAGTCAGAATTTCTGATGATAAACTCAATTCTAGGGTAGATATTGTACAGAGTGCTGAGGAAAATAAAAGGATATAGGATCCAATGAGCAAAAACCCTCAGAGAAGAAAGTAAGGAGACTCAAATGCTAAAGTACAATTCAAGAGTTTTTTAGTTATATAAGACAGTAATATAAGCCAATAATCTTAGCAACACATGACTCTGGAGTGAACCATGGAGACAGAAGGTCAATAAGTGTCCAGAAAAAGCTGCAGTGCTCATGGGGGAAAAGGGATTTGATCAAAGCTATAAACAGAAGTTGTGATATTATAGGCTGACCTCTGTGCAGAAGAGGACATAGAGGATAGCCTTCCCATTCAATATACTTTGAAAGAGAAAGAGCAAGGGGCAATGAGTAAATAAAAGGAGCCCAACATGAATCCAGACAGACTTCCAACAAAATCTGTGCAGTTGGTGCACTCTGCTTGGAAATCACAAAAATGTCTTTAAGCTAGGAGATGATTAGAGACAGCGACCATAATTATTTCTTAATCACCCTTTCATAGTACTTCTGTTGGGTACTGATGGACCTTAAACTGTTTCAAAAGCTCTGCTAATACCTTAACTAACTCCTGGGAGAAACTAAGAAGGATGGCTTAGCATATAGAGTTACATAAGCTCCAAAAACAGTATAGCATTATTCAATAAACAGACTATTGAAAGGATATATTGGGATATATCCCCTGCATTTTCTGTAACTAATCACAGCCCATGTTCATGTATCATCTTCACATTCTTCTGCTCATTAAAAGTTCACAGCTTACTCAGTACTGCATATGCCAAGGCCATGACTTCCATTCTTTCATTTACATTTCTGGTTGGATTATGTAAGGTGTTTGGAATTACAAAAGTCATACAGAAACAGCTACCGATTGCCTGACCCAGCATGAAAACAATTCTCCAGCATGATTTCCTAGAACTTCTGAGAAGAACATAGAAGAAAGCTGAACCTTTAGCCCAACCCAGACTGGCAGCCAAACAGTGGGCCTTGTCCTAATAAGGATCACTGGAGACTTCATGAGGCTGTGAAAATGTTGCTCAATTACAGTTAAATCTGATTTTAAGTTTTGCATTTTCTGTTAAGTCAGTGTTAAAGGCTTTGGGTCTATACTGAACTGTCACATTCTTTTCACTATGACATTATATAGGCCCAGAAGAGCTCATATATGTCCTAACATGAACTCAGTGTTTTAGCTCTTCTTAGGCCTATGAACATATGTCTGAGCTATAATCCTTTTCTAGACAGATGAAAATTCCAGCTAATAAAACTAGTTTTCTATTCTATGAAGATATTGTGACAGGTTACTTTTTCCTTCTTGGGTTAGGAAATCAAAGTTCTATTTATTTTAATAAAATAATTCCTCCATGGAGGAGCTTCCTGCATGGGTAATCCAATCTCAACTGATCAGCCATGAACACATAGCTTATGAGCAACACTAAATGGACTCAGTGTGTGTGTGTGTGTGTGTGTGTGTGTGTGTGTGTGTGCATGTGTGCATGCATGTACGTGTATGTGCATCTGTTAGGAAAGAAAAGAGGTCATGAATTTGGAAGAATGATGTATGTAATGAGTCAAGGAATGGAGAGGGAAGGGACAAGAGAAATATAGCTGCAGTGGACATGTATAAATTCTCAAAAAATTTTAAAATAATTCATTCAAATTAAAAATTGTGATTATGCTTTCTGGGATTGGGGGTTAGAAGAAATAACAATGGAAAGAGACCTTTGTTATAGGTCTCACGGAAAAGTGTTCATATTTAATTACGTGTCTTTCAGGATATTGAAAAAAGGCAAATGAATCATGTGTTTACCAAGTGAACCCGAAGCCCTAAATCCTGTAAATGCAACAGTGTAGGCGTCTCTGCTCTGCTCTGATCCTATAACAGTGCCCTGGATCCTCTGCTATCACGTCTTAGTCACCTCACTTGTGAATTGCAATTGTAAGTTCTATTTCCTCAGGAATCTCCACTATCCATCTTTTCTCCTATTTGGTAATAGAAGAGCTTGGTACTGTGAAACTCACTAGAGATTTCACGACTCCTTAGCAATGTCCAGGGTCCTTTCTTAGGGTGTACCAGTCAATGTTCATTTAAAGGAGTAAGTTAGATTTCTGTTTTGATTCAAATGTAAAAAGATACAAGGGACAAAATAAAGACCATATGGTGTTCATGGGGAAACAAAGACAAAATAAGGAAGCTTTGATGAAGGGAAACAAGTGCTTCTGAAGTAAACAAAGAATGGCACCATCTTCAGGATCTCATCCCCAAATCCAAGGAAGCTGCAACCAATGGAAGAATCCTTGGTAGATGGAAAGAGCCAGGACCTTCCTTGAATTATGGGGCTGATGGAAGTCTGGGAAAGCAGACTTTAGTGACTCAGTCTGCCTAGACTTTCCCACCCTGAGAAGTAGCTGAAGAGAAGGGGCTGGTAAGCAGTCCTGGGCTTATTCATGGTTATCACATTTCCAAGACTAGAGTCAACCATTCCTAGTACAAATATCAGCAAGAGTAGAAGAAGAAGAGGAAGAAGGAGAAGAGGAGGAGGAGGAAGAAAATGAGAAGGAAGAGGAGGGGTGTAAGAAGACTGTACTAACATATACATTATAATATACTTGTATGTATTACATTGTTTATTTTGAATTTGAGTTAAAATTTTAAAAAGCAGGAAAATGTGATTACCAAGAGGGAATTTTAAGGACAATAAAGACCTAGAGACAATTTAGTTCTTAAAATTAGTATATGGGGATTTCTCCTGACTTACTATAAAATTTGAGACAAATGCTATTTTTGAAAATGGAAAATTCAGTGTTAGAACTCAGAATCTATTGGATAGGCCTCATTGCAAGTGGATATTTCAGGGAACAAAAGCATGAGTGAACTTGAGACAAATCAATAAAAATTATCTAAGCAGAAATGAGAAGAGAAAAGTATAATGCACAGAACAGACTCAACTGAGACTATATCTAACAGTCAAATATAAATACAGTAAGAGTGGATCAGGAATGAAAACTGAAGCAGTTTCTCAATAAAGCAAAGAAGTGTTTGTTTCTCTATGGAGTCTGTCTCACCCAGCATTGGACCTGGACTGTCTTCCACTTTCTGGGCTAGCCCTTGGTCAGGTACATGAGTGGTCCTTACATTTGAGCCAAGATCAGTACCAATCAAAAAAAAAATAAATTAAACAAAGTCAGTTTGCTTTAACAACCTTCTTAACACTGCAACCCTTTAATATAGTTCCTCATGTGGTGGTGAGCCCCAACCATAAAATTACTTTCATTGATACTTCATAACTGTAAATTTTGCTACTGCTATGAATCATAATGTAAGTATCTGATGTGTAGGATATCTCACATGCAACCCTAAAAGGCTCACAACCTGCAGGTTGAAAACTGCTGCTCTGACATGTGATGTAGTAACATACAATTCTATGGAAGACAAAGAAAGCCATGCTGTTATTGCTTCTCTATCTTTAATTCAAACATGGGAAAATACATAACGTTCTGGGCAAAGCAAACAAATAAACCTTAGGTGTTAACCTTGCATCAAATGAGTCAATAGTACTCCCTTGCCCATTTAGGGCGTATACAAAATATAAAGCTTTAACTTGCAAAAGTAACAGAAGAGTGCTAAATTAAGGGAATCTGGGTCTTTGCCTGTCACTGATTAATTGTGTTAAACTCCAATGTGTAATTGAATAGAAGTATCTGGGTAGGAGAAGGCATTAAAGAAGTAGAAATGAAAGTCAACCAAGAGACCATGACAGTGGCAAAAGCTCCTCTTCTAACTAAGAAGTATATGTGGGTCATGGGTCATGGGTCATGGGTCATGGGTCATGGGTCACAAGTGAGGGTAGAAGGAGACTGGATGTGACAGTGATACTTGATCAAGCTTTACTTCCTACCAGAGTATTGTCACACTGCCTGAAAAATAAAGCAAAGCTACAATTTAAAAATTTATAAAATGTTTGAAAATAAAAAAAAAATTAAGCTTCAATCATATAGGAATTGAAAAACTTGATGGGGAAAAGATTCTGGTTCTTGCCATACATAATCCATGAGCTTTTCAGTCAGTATTTAATTTTGATGATTCTTTGGCAATTGCCTCACTTCCTGCTTTTGGGACATTCTGACTATATTGTTTGTGTTTTAGATGCTCTCCTTCAGTGAAGGACAACCTGTGACATTAATTAATGTAATCAGTAATTTCCATCATACTTGGATGTAATTGTGTCTTTGGTAGGAGATGAAATGGGATCTGTGAGGAAGACTTTTGAGGATCCTGACAAATCTCAATGCCAAGGAACCTTGTGACTGTCCTGTGGTACCACCGGGATGGAAACCAAAGCAGAAAGTGTTTGGGGGACACAGAAAGGGCTAGCAATGACACAGGGTAAAAGACAACTGGGGTTGACTAGGTTTCATTAGCCATAGTGCCCAAGGGGATAGGANAAAAAAAATCTTTGCCTTTTCAAAAGCTACTGGAACAAGTTTCCTTTTAGTTCACACTGAGATAAGAAAGGAACCAAAAAAAAAAAAAAAAAAAAAAGGATTTCTTTTAATTCATGTTCTTACCTAGTGGCAACCTTTATCACTTTAATTCTTCAGCAGCCTGCACTGCATGTATCAGCAGCTTGCCACTGCCAGCTCTTCATTTTGAAAGTTGGAATGCTTTGCTAGCCAGAGGTTGTACATCTGGAGACTGTGCTGGCTATTTGGCTTAGAGCCAAAAAACAAAACAAACAAAAAAAACAAAACAAGCAAAGCCAAAACCTTTTCCTAAGACTCATGACAACCCTGAAAGTGTTCATTTCTCATTGCACCACTCAATATCCTGCTTGACTTCATAAGCAGAAATAAGATTTGTATTAGGCTTGAAGGAATCAGCATAGTAAAAAAGCAAATAAAAAACCTGCTTTAAGTGATTATTAGATTCACTTAATCAACAAACTACATTCTGCAGAAGGCATGTACCCATGACACCCAATATTAACAAACACACACACACGCACAGTGTTAACCTCATATTGATCTGCAAGACTTGGTAGGAAATACTGGGAGGAATAATAAGGATCTATAAGGATCTGCTTCCTTTCTCGTTGAGTTATTAATGGCCACAGGAAAGGAAGGTGATTTGAGAAGAGAAGCATGCTGGGTACCAGCTGCTGCTGAAGGCAAGTAATTACCACATCCTGCCTGAAATCTCAGCAGATACCCATGCACAGACACGGAGGGTGGCAAGAGCTTACAGCGAGACATTAAATTACATTCTGGGAGATTCAACATAGGCAAAAGTCTTTGCATGCATAAATAACATCAGCACATGCATTTCTAGCTCAGTTTCATACAACCAACTCCTCACCCCCCAGTGTATCATCAACACAGAATCTAGCTCTTCACCTTGGTGAAGAGACCACACAATTCTCAAGAAGACAGAATCACTGCTTCTATCAATTTAAAATCACCTGAGAAGACTGAGTTGACTTGACTGTGAGCATCTCCTTGGAGGGACAAGGAAGTTTATTTTGGAATCCTTGATTCTTAGCACAGAGCCTGTTATTCTGGGCAGTAAGCAAAAACTTGTTGAATAAATAAAGGATGCAGTTACCAGCATGTGGTTGAAAGCAGTGCCCAGTGACTCCTAAGGCTAGGAGCTAGCATTATTATTTCTTCTTTGAACTAAAATGTTAAGGGCACTGTTTTGAGGAACATAAAATAGACTTGAACAACTGCAAAGGCTCTTCATCCATTTTTGGGTAGACTGAATCAGCATCAGAGAGACATCAACTCTCCCTAAGTTAGCATACAAATGCAATATCAAGATTGCAATGTACAATGTCAGTGTTGCTTTTGTATGGAGTAAGACACATTGACATTGAAGTTCGAATGGAAACACACATTCAAGAATACTCAGGAAAAGACTGAAAAAAAAAACTGGAAAACCTGGATGAAATGGACAAATTTCTAGAAAGATACCAGGTACCAAAGTTAAATCAGGATCAGATTAATGACCTAAACTGCCCTAGATCCCCTAAAGAAATATAAGCAGTGATTAATAGTCTCCCAACCAAAAAAAAAGCCCAGGGCCAGATGGGTTTAGTGCAGAGTTCTATCAGACCTTCAAAGAAGACCTAATTCCAACTCTCCTCAAACTATTCCACAAAGGAGAATCAGAAATTACTCTACCCAATTCATTCTATGTGGCCACAATTACTCTGATAGCTAAACCACATAAAGACCCAACAAATATAGAGAACTTCAGACAAATTTCCCTTATGAAAATCAATGAAAAATAATCAATAAAATTCTCACTAACCAAATCCAAGAACACATCAAAACAATCATCCATTATGACCAAGTAGGCTTCATTCCAGGAATGCAGGGATGGTTTAATGTATGGAAATCCATCAATGTAATCCACTATATATACAAACTCAAAGACAAAAACCACATGATCATCTCATTAGATGCTGAGAAAGCATTTGACAAAATCCAATACCCATTCATGATAAAAGTCTTGGAAAGATAAGGAATTCAAGGCCCATACCTAAACATAATAAAAGCAATATACAGCAAACCAGTAGCCAACATCAAAGTATATGGAGAGAAGCAGGAAGCAATCCCACTAAAATCAGAGACTAGACAAGGCTGCCCACTTTCTCCCTACCTATTCAATATAGTACTTGAAGTCCTAGCCAGAGTAATTCGACAACAAAAGGAGGTCAAGGGGATACAAATTGGAAAGGAAGAAGTCAAAATATCACTATTTGCAGAGGATATAATAGTATATATAAGTGACCCTAAAAATTCAACCAGAGAACTCCTAAATCTGATAAACATCTTCAGCAAAATAGCTGGATATAAAATTAACTCAAACAAACCGATTGCTTTTCTCTAGAAAAAGGATACACAGGATGAGAAAGAAATTAGGGAAACAACCCCCTTCACAATTGTCACAAAGAATATAAAATACCTTGGTGTAACTCTAACTAAGGAAGTGAAATATCTGTATGATAAGAACTTCAAGTCTCTGAAGAAAGAAATCAAAGAAGATCTAAAAAGATGCAAAGGACTCCCATGCTCATGGATTGGCACGATTAATATAGTAAAAATGGCTATCCTGTGGAAAGCAATCTACAGATTCAATGCAATCCCCATCAGAATTACAACTCAATTCTTCAATGAATTAGAAAGGGCAATTTGCAAATTCACCTTGAATAACAAAAAATCTAGGATAGCAAAAACTCTTCTCAATGATAAAAGAACCTCTGGTGGAATCCACCATGCCTGACCTCAAACTGTACTACAGGGCAATTGTGATAAAAAAAAAAAAAAAAAAAAAGGCATGGTACTGGTATAGCAACAGACAGGTTGACCAATGAGATAGAATTGAAGACCCAGAAATGAACCCACACACCTATTGTCACTTGATCTTTGACAAGGGAGCTAAAACCATCCAGTGGAAAAAAGACAGCATTTTCAACAAATGGTGCTGGTACAACTGGTGGTTATCATGTAGAAGAATGTGAATTGATCCATTCTTATCTCCTTGTACCAAGGTCAAGTTTAAGTGAATCAAGGAACTGTACATAAAACCAGAGACACTGAAACTTATACAGGAGAAAGTGGGGAAAAGCCTCAAAGACATGGGCACAGGGGAAAAATTCCTGAATAGAACAGCAATGGCTTGTACTGTAAATTCAAGAATCGACAAGTGGGACCTCATAAAATTGCAAAGCTTCTGTAAGGCAAAAGACACTGTCAATAAGACAAAAAGGCCACCAACAGATTGGGAAAGGATCTTTACCAATCCCAAATCAGATAGGGGACTAATATCCAACATCTAAAAAGAACTCAAGAAGGACTCCAGAAAATCTAATAACCCCATTAAAACAAGGGGCACAGATCTAAACAAAGAATTCTCAACTGAGGAATACCGAATGGCTGATAAGCACCTGAAAAACTGTTCAACATCTTTAATCATCAGGGAAATCCAAATCAAAACAACCCTGAGATTCTACCTCACACCAGTCAGAATGGCTAAGATCAAAAAAATGCAGTTGACAGCAGATGCTGGCGAGGATATGGAGAAAGAGGAGCACTCCTTCATTGTTGGTGGGATTGCAAGCTTGTACAACTAAACCACTCTGGAAATCAGTCTGGTGGTTCCTCAGAAAATTGGACATAGTACTACAGGAGGATCCTGCAATACCTCTCCTGGGCATATATCCAGAAGATGTTACAACTGGTAATAAGGACACATGCTCCACTATGTTCATAGCAGCCTCGTTTATAATAGCCAGAAGCTGGAAAGAACCCAGATGTCCCTCAACAGAGGAATGGATACAGAAAATGTGGTACATTTACACAATGGAGTACTACTCGGCTATTAAAAACAATGAATTTATGAAATTCCTAGGCAAATGGATCGATCTGGAGGGTATCTTTCTGAGTGAGGTAACCCAATAACATAAGAACTCACATAATATGTACTCACTGATAAGTGGATATTAGCTCAGAAACTTAGAATACCCAAGATACAATTTGCAAAACACATGAAACTCAAGAAGAATGAAGACCAAAGTGTGGACACTTTGCCCCTTCTTAGAATCGGAAACATAACACCAATGGAAGGAGTTACAGAGACAAAGTTTGCAGCTGAGATGAAAGGATGGACATCCAGAGACTGCCGTACCCAGGGATCCATCCCATAATCAGCCACCAAATGCAGACACTATTGCATATACACGCAAGATTTTTCTGAAAGAACCCTAATATAGCTGTCTCTTGTGAGGCTATGCCAGTGCCTGACAAACACAGAAGTGGATGTTCATAATCAGCTATTGGATGGAACATAGGGACCCCAATGGAGGAGCTAGAGAAAGTACCCAAGGAGCTAAAGGAGTCTGTAACTCTATAGGTGGAACCACAATATGAACTAACCAGTACCCTCAGAGCTTGTGTCTCTAGTGGCATATGTAGCTGAAAATGGCCTAGTCAGCCATTATTGGGAAGAGAGGCCCCTTGGTCTTACAAACCTTATATGCCCCAGTACAGGGAGATGCCAGGGCCAAGAAGTTGCCTTGGGTGGTTAGGGGAGTGGGGTATGGGAAGGGTATGGGGGACTTTCAGGATAGCATTTGTAATGTAAATGAAGAAAATACCTAATAAAATATTGGAAAAATTATGTAAATATAAATAATGGCTGAATTTTTAAAATTTTAGTATAAGAAATTGTCTTCTAAATATGAGTAAAAATCCTGAACCAAGTAAAGAAAGTAATGGTAAATTTGATATTAAAAATTCTATAGGAACCTTCATAAAATTAAAAGACAAAAACTGGAAAAATATTCAGGACACATATCTCAGGTAAAGGGCTAAAATCTTTACTGAAAAAAACTAAGGGGTTAGAAACTAAAACTAAGAAAAATGATAAAATATATAAATAGATTATTTACCAAAACATACCAATGTCCATTTAAACATATATAAAATATGTGAATTTATTCATAATTTTAAAAATGCAAAGCAAAGATTAGTCTGGATAACCTTTAAAAAGCTGATAATGCACACCACTGGCTAGACTGGAAAGAATTAGGCCTTCTCTTCTATTGTTAAGAAAGCAAACTCCCAACAAACCTAAGGAGGAGGACCTTGAACACTGAACAAAGTTATTCACCAGCATATGACAGACACTATTGTGTCATCCACATAGTAGAGCAACATGAAACTGCCTTTTAAAAAATGCAGGAAAGATAACCACAAACAAAACTGGGTAGATGGGTGGCTTTCACAATATTTGTCAAGTGAATCACAGAAGTACAGATGCACACGCATGCACACACACACACACACACACACACATACACGATGAGAATTGAATAATATCTCATAATATCAAAAAGTAAGAAAGTTCTCAAGAAGAGAGATCGAGAGCGAGAGACAGAGAGAGAAAGAAAGAGAGAGAAATGAAGAAAGGAAGGAAGGAAGGAAGGAAGGAAGGAAGGAAGGAAGGAAGGAAGGAAGGAAGGAAGGAAGGAAGGAAGGAAGGGAGAGAAAGAGAGAAAGAAAGAGAAAAAGAGAGAAAGAAAGAGAAAAAGTATGAGAGAGACTTTTTTCAGTAAAAACAATTACTTATTGATGAATAACTGCTTTGGCCAAATTTAATACTTATAAATAGTGATAATAGTCCTTATTTACTGAGTACTTCTGTGTCCCACACTTGCCTGAGGTTTTTACACAATGCCTCATTTAACCTGTTTTCTTTTTTCCTATTAATTTATTTCTTTCTTTGTTTTATATCCAGACTGAAGCTCCTGTCCTCTCAGTCCTCCCCTCACACAGACCCTCCAACCCCTCTCCCATTCTCCTCTGAGAAGGGGGAGACCCTCCATACCAACCCACTCTGGCACATCAAGCCACTGCAGTATTAGGCACATCCTCTCCCACTGAGGCAAGAGAAGGCAGCCCAGTAAGGGCAACAGGATTCACAGGCAGGCAACAGAGACAGGGAAAGCTCCTGCTCCAGTTGTTGGGGGACCCTCATGAAGACCAAGCTGCACATCTGCTACATATGTGCGGGGCCTAGGTTCATCCTATGCTTGCTCTTTGGTTGGTGGTTCAGTATCTGGAAGCTGCCAATGATCCAGGTTAGTTGACTCTGTTGGTCTTCCTGTGGAGTTTCTATCTTCTTCAGGTCCTTCAACCCTTACCCCAACTCTTCCATAAGATTCCCAAGTTCCATCTAATGTTTGGCTGTGGGTCTCTGCATCTGCTTCCATTGACTGCTGGGTGGAGTTCTCAGAGGACAGTAATGCTAGGCTCCTGTCTACAATGATAACAGAGTATCATTAATAGTGTTAGGGATTGGTTCTTGCCCATGGGATGGATCTCAAACTGAGCCAGTCATTGGTTGGTCATTCCCTCAGTTTCTGTGACATTTGTCCCTGCACTTCTTGTAGGCAGGACACATTTTGGGTAGAATTTTTTGTGGATGGGATGAGTGCCCTTATCCCTTCGTTGGGAATCTATTTGGCTATAGAATGTAGCCACTTCAGGCTCCATATCCCCCACTGCTAAAGAATCTCAGCTAGAGTTACCCTCATAGATTCCTTTTTTCAGCAGGCTGTTACAGAGTAGAAAGTAGAGACGGGGTCAACTGTTCATTTTCAAGTCTCTATTCCACTCAGCCTCTGTGTGGACAACCACTCCCTGCTGCCTACCTCTTTCCCAGCTCCCTACTGCCCTTGTGGCTGCCTGTGCAGCAGGATCATCTCTGTCAGAAGGGCAGCACGTAGTTCTTATCTCAATGCCCTGGTGGATTCTGTTTCTTTGTATTTGCATCTGGTGCTGTGTACATCCTAGAATTCAGTTGATTTAACATCTTCTTCAAAGATGAACACAATGAAAGAAGAGAACATGATGGGAAAAAAAATGTTTCTATGATTCTACCCAAAGATTTCAAGACCTGGAAAAGATTGTATTTTTAGCAGAGGCTTAACTTCAAAGTTTTACTCTTGTTGACCTTGGTTGCTCCCTATACTTAGAACCATAGTAGGAAAGAGCAAAGGAGACCCTGAAATGCAGGATCCACAGGAACTAAGTGTTCTCGTCTCCCTGGGAGCCTGTGGTGACACCAGAAAGGAAACTGTAGTCTTCACATGATGATGTTAACTCTCTAAGCTAGGGATTCTCAACCTTCCTAGTGCTGTGACTCTTTAATACAGTTCCTCATGCTGTGACGACCCCAACCACAGAATTATCTTTGTTGCTACTTCATAATCATAATTTTGCTATTGTTATGAATAATAATGTAAATTTTTTTTTGAAGATAGAAGTTTGCCAAAGGGATCAAAACTCACAGATAGAGAAGTGCTGTGCTAGGCTGTTCCTTCTTTTATCACAGTGGTAAAAGCCTCCCTCCCTTCCCCTTCCTCTGCCACCCTCTAGATACCATGCAACTTGTAAAAGAGAGCTCAGGTGATGATGTCAAGGGCCAATCTTAATTGACAGCTTGTGGAGAAGAAAAGTCAAGGTTGAAAAATATTCAGACTTAAGCAAAACATGTCACTAGGCAGTTGAGTGAGAGACATCACAGGAAAAAAATGGAGTGCTTGGGAAACTATCTGGAAGCTTTCCTCTGTCAGTCTCCTCTACTCTCAAATTTTCTTGTAAAGCAAATATTACCACTCACTCATCATCGGTGTGCCAGGCCCATAGCTCCCTGCTTCAGAGAGCGGCTGCCTCCCAGTTCCAACTGTTATGGATTTTTCAAGAGAGAAAGAACAGTACTCTATCTAAACTGTAGAGTTCTGCCAAGAATAGCAAGTAACTAGGAAGCTTCCTTAGTGACCAGTGACCATGGGGAAATATTTAAGACACTAATACTGGCTTTTATTTTTCAGACCATTCAGCCTAAAATCCCCAGGAGCAGAACAATAATAAAAAAAAAATGTGTGACTAATTGTGTATATTTCATACATAATATTGCCCTTCAAATAGCTGTAGGTATAACAAAGTCTAGACCTGGAAAATAGGCTGTTTATTTAAGATCTGCATTGCTACGGGTTTAATTTTGGGAACCTGCAAAGAAACACTAGGCTGCCTCAATCTATTTTGAACCAGAGAATATAAACTCCTTAGTGAGATAGAACTTCCATACACAATACATGCATGGAACAATGATACATGGAAAAAATTTTTTTAAATCCAAATCCCAGTGGAGATACTCAGAAAGATTAGAAGGACTCAGAAAACTAAGAGAGAGGCATTCATGGAACAGAATCCCAAGCAAGGGCCCTGTGCTTGGGCTTCCCTCAGGTCCTGGAATTGCCTTTGGTCTGCTCCACAAAGTAGAGTGAGAATGGAAAGTGCAAATTACTCAAAACCACCCAGAGAGGCACATCTTTCTTCCTGGAATATACTGGCCAGCTCAAGGGAAGAGTTGGGGTGAAGTGGGAGGGGAACACCCTCATCTATCTTCCACTCCTCAGGGAAACTTATTCTAAGGGAAATTGATGTCAATCATGCAGATGTGTGAGAAATTTGACTTTTGTCAGTCACCTTTAACCTTAATTCAAAGTAGAGAATCTCTAGATTGTTTCTCTGCACAGATTCCTAGGAGCAAAGTTAGCTACTCTAGATCCCGCAGTCTGTGTTACAAACTACCATATTCTCCAAAACTATTCATAAGGTGTGAATGATGCTGTTGCCTGAGACAGATGAGCCTGCATGAGCTTTGCCTAACATGTATGTTAATCAGATCCTGAACTTAGAATAATGTTAGGAATTGCTAACTTATGTGCCTCTAGGGGATACTAATGAGCTTGGTCCTCTTTGAAATATAGCACCAAGAGGTGACTGGGGAGAGGGTGGGAAGAGACACTTTAAGTGGAAGGTCCCACTGAGAGTGAGTGCCAGAGGGTAGGGAGAGAGAAGGCCTTCACTAAGGATCTCAGTGCCACAGCCCTTTTAGAGGAAGGACTTCTTCAAAGGTCTTCAATGAAACAGGTCTCTGAGATGATCTTAGCTTGTATGAGTCCCTTTATTCAGGATGGGCTTGCACACATACACTTTATTCAGGGTGAACCAGGGTATATATGAATGTTGGAGAGTGGGAAAGAGTTTTCAGGGTTATATGAAGTTCTGTGCATGCTTCATTTGTATGGAGAGGTATTCCTCTCCATACAAATGAAGGGAATCCCAGGTATTTGCTGGGCAGGTTCTTTTGAGGAGAGAATGAAGTCAGTAGGTCTGCCAAGGACTACTCAATCTTACCCCCAGGTAGAGCATGTGGGGATTCAGGATCCCCAGATACGGTCAGAGAAGGGGACACTCTGCTGGTAAAGGGAGTCCTCCATTTTATGCTGAGCTCAGATGAACTATCTGGTCATGGTAGACTTCGACCTTAATTAGTAGGGTTTCCCCACAGATGACCTGTTAATACAATAATAGATGAGACCATTCAAAAACTGCTTTTCTATAAATACAAAGGTAAGGTATATATTCCTGCAAGGGAGTTTAATTTTGCCTTGAAATTTGAGTTTTTCCAAAGGGCTTCCTTGATGTATAAATTTGGGTAGTTCCTAAATCCCTGAGAAGGTTGAAATTATTGTTCAAACATACACATACACATACAAACACACACACACACACACACACACATACACATGCAGAGAAAGAGAGAGAGGGAGAGAGAGAGAGAGACAGAGACAGACAGAGAGAGAGATGCAATAGTCTATGGTCACATCACTGTCTTATTAAAAAGAAGTTAACCCAAGACTAACCTCAATCTAACAGAAAGGAATTTCAGCTTGGAACATCACCTCAAGTTCTCAGGGCACGAGGGCACTTAACTATGGAGGGATCCATCACTGATTCCCGGAAAAAGCTAATCCAAGAATCTCAGAGCTCAGGGAGAATGAAATGCTGTGTGGCCCCTTCCCTGACCTTCACAAAGAACAATGAGCTAAAATGGAAATAACCTCATTTTTCAAATTCTGTGGAGCAGGTTCTCTAAACTTTTTGGAGCCCATTTATCTTTCACAGAGGGGAGTTCTTTCTGTCGATCCTAACTCCTCCAGACTTAAACACGTTTACTCTCTTACATGTAAAAATCTAGTATTTTTAAAACAGTTATTAAATGTTCCTTCACCTTCCTTCTCCGGTACTTTTGACCTTCTCACAAAAATTTTCCTTTGTTAGATCATACATCATCCTCGTTGCGTTCCTCTAGCAATTCCTTCCAGCACTTCGTGAATTGGCTGTTATTGTTTTGATCAGAATATGCTGGAACACTAGAGAGTTGACTAGACCTCCCTCAAGTGACTGGTAGATGTCCCTAAAATTATAGACAGCCCACATCTTATGTGTTAGTCAATAATAAATTGCCTGAAAAGAAGGACCATACAGTTGATCCTGGGGTGAAATTATAACATTAACACACAGAGGCCCAGATTCAACAATTTTTGTGGGGAATAGGAGTAGCTAGATCTTCAAGAGCATCATCTGACTAGATCACACATCAAAATAAAGGTGGCTACATTAGACAGGAGTTTTGATCCTTCAGGACAGCTTGACGACAGACTGGCAGAGAGTCAAACCAGGACAGAGCCAGCAGCGACTTCTAGAGAGGATGGGTGGATCAGGTTACTCTGGTCATGCTGGTCCCTTGCTGTGTGAAGGCCACAGCACCCTGAGTTCCTCCTGTCATTGAGTATCTGAGTCACTTCCCACAGACTCTGCTCTCCATGCCACCTACTTACAGGAAACAAATGTTCTATTCCAACTAATGCAACATTCTGCTCCCCATAAGTTCATTTATCATAGAAATGTAATAAGTTGGCATTCTGTTAGCAGCAAATATGTGTCACTAGCTCAGATTTGCCCACTTCTAACTTCAATGACCAATTTCTGAGTCAACATGACAGAGTTAGACTTTGGTGAGAGATGAGTATGTTCTAAGGAGCTGTATGATCCCTTCCTTCTGGAATGATCTATTCCAGTTATAGCTCTTTCTATTAATACACATTGAGAGAGATAAGTGTCATTGGGTGACCCTTAAGGAATCCAGAAGATTCTTTTTTCCTTTAACACAATTAGTTTCTTTTAAAAATGTATGGGGTGTGAAAGAGATCATATGTAGGGTTAGCAGAGAAGAGAAATGGGAGACCTGGGGGGTGGTGGGCTATCTCTAGGAAGTCTCAGTTACCTAGGATGTGGGGAGGCCCTAGAGGGTCTATGGGGGTGACTCTAGCTGAGACTCCTAGCAACGGAAGTAGCAACGGAACCTGAAGTAGTTAACTCCTGTAGCCAGACAGGGCATCCAGTGGAAGGATCAACCCAAACATAAAACATTCCACCCAAAATGTGCCCTGCCTATAAGATGCACAGGGACAAAAATGGAGCAGAGATAGAGGGAATTGGCCAGGTAATGACTGGCCCAACTTAAGATCCATCCCACTGACAAGAACCAATTCCTGACACTATTAATGATACTCTGTTATACTTGCAGACACAAATCTAGCATAACTGTCCTCTGAGAGGCTCTACCCAGCAGCCAATGGAAACATGCAGAGACACCCATACATTAGATGGAGCTCAGGGAGTCTTACCAAAGAGTTGGGAGAAGGACTGAGAGACCCAAAGTGGATGGGAACTCCACAGGAAGGCAAACAGAGTCAACTAATCTGGACCCTTGGGGGCTCCCAGAGACTGAATCACCAACCAAAGGGTAAGCACAGACTAGACCTAGGCCTCCTGAACATATCTAGCAGATGAGCAGCTTGATCTTCATTCAGGTTCCCAACAAGTGGAGCAGGGGATGTCCCTGAGCCTGTTGGCTGACTGCCTGTGGATTCTGTGCCCCTAACTGAGTTAACTTTTCTTACCTCAGTGAGAGAGGATGCTCCTAGTTCAACAGCAACTCCATGTATGGGAGAAGGGGGCATAGGAGGTATTGGGGGAGTAATTCCCAGAGGGGAGATTTTCTTTCTCTGATATTGGGTTGTAAAGTAAATAAATAAATACATTAAACCATACTTCCCTCTTCCACCTTCATTTTTATCCACTCAAGTTTGCATGCCACCCAGGTAATCATCGTACTTCCTGAAAAGCTTCCGAATCATAGCGGCAAGTTTTCCATTCCAATTCACCTACCTGCTGCTCAGTCCATTGCTTTACTACCCAGCTTTTGTCTTGGGGAATTGAATGAATGAGGCTGCTTATATCTCCCATCAATAGGCAACATAAAACCTGGGGGCAGGTCAAAGATTGATTTGTTCCTTGATATAAGTAAGAGGCTCTCTTTGGATGCATGGTTTCTGTGCAGTGTAAAATTATCGGTCCTCTTGTTAATGATGCTAGGGAAACTATTGTGAGTGCAGCTAAGTTAGAGCTAGCTTATGAGAGTATCCGGAGCATGGGGATGGTAGACAGTGTTGGAGTCATGATTCTTGAGGATAGACATGAGACCTAAATACTTTTTAGAGTGCCAGCTTTAGAGTGCAAGCTTTGCCAGAGAGACTTATAAACATCAGCAAGTTTCCTAATTAACCTTTGAGAAGATCCATGTTTCAGGGCCAGGTGACCACTTCCTCTGCCTCTCAACTCTGTATCTGTCCCTTTCCTTGGGACAGGACTCTTCTCAGAGTATCAGAGGCTCTAATTTTTGCAGGTAGCCCTCTATTGCCATGATAGTTGCCCAATTGCCATCAAACTCTACCTGGTTCAGAAGTCAGATGATGACAAATATGTCTTTTCAGTTTCCTGGTGAATTTGACAAGTGACACATTTAAACATCTATCCAAGTCCAGAGAGTTTATATCCACTGGGTTTTGTTTTTTTTTGTTTTTCATTTTAACCAAGCCAGATAGATAGTTTGCTACAGGTTAAATTCATTCAAAGAAGTTGTCCTTTGTAAATCAACAATGGCAATATCCTATATTTCAGACTTCTTTGGGTTGCTGGTGAACCAATTTTTAGAAAATTTTGGTCAATATGTGAGTCATATTTAATGAGTTAATGTTTCAATTTTTAGTAGCTTTGTTCTATTCCACAATTGAATATGACATAATTTACCTAGTAGTTTAAACTCTGAAGGGAAGATATACATTGCATCTATTGGTTACTCTGTTGATGTTTATTGGGGTTAAGGGAAATGGTTTTCTTTATTAAACCTTATGTTTCTTTCTTTGCATTAGGAAATAGAGATAATCAGCAAGTAAAATATTAGCCTGCAACATCTGATTTCCAAATATCCACTATTGGTACATCCCTAGCAAGGTTATTAACTAACCATCTCTGAAGATTAAAAATGAACAAAACACAAGAAAATCAAGGAGAAGGAAGTTCAACGTGTGGATACTTCATTCCTCCTTAGAATAGGGAGCAAAATACCCATGGAAGGAGTTACAGATACAAAGTTTGGAGCTAAGATGAAAGGATGGACCATCCAGAGACTACCCCACCTGGGGTTCCATCCCATAATCAGCCACCAAACACAGACACTATTGCACACACCAGCAAGATTTTGCTGACAAGACCCTGATATAGCTGTCTCTTGTGAGGCTATGCCAGTGCCTGGCAAATACAGAAGTGGATGCTCACAGTCAGCTATTGGATGGAACACAGGGCCCCCAATGGAGGAGCTAGAGAAAGTACCCAAGGAGCTGAAGGGGTCTGCAACCCTATAGGTGGAACAACAATATAACTAACCAGTACCCCCAGAGCTCGTGTCTCTAGCTGCATATGTAGCAGAAGATGGCCTAGTTGGCTGTCATTGGGAAGAGAGGCCCCTTGGTCTTGCAAACTTTATATGCCCCAGTACAGGGGAACACCAGGGCCAAGAAGTAGGAGTGGGTGAATAGAGGATCAGGGCATGGGGGAGGGTATAGGGAACTTTTGGGATAGCATTTGAAATGTAAATGAAGAAAATACTAAAAAATTGGAAATAAAAAGCTCTAAAACCATAAAAAGCAAACAAACAAAAAAATAAACAAACCATTGGCCAGTATCGTGTGCACTGAACAAGATCAGCCTAAGTGAAATGCTGTCAATCATGTGTGAAATGCAGAGGGATTCATCGAAGTGTCTTTAGTGAGTCAAACAGGAAGAATTTTGGGAGATGGTGGAGCTGGACAAAGACCACTTCTCGACACTCTCAAGGGGTCAGCAACAAGTGCAGCAGTGGACATAACGGGTGGCCTTCGCCTCACTGAGGGCCTCCTGAGCTTCATTTGCAAGAACAATCTGGAAAGATTTGCCAAGCCTTCCTAGCCACCCACACACTTCTACCCAGTGACAACTCTGTTGTATCTGAGAACCAAAGGAAATCAGTTTCTCAGCAGCTCTATCGGACGCAATGATTTTCAGTTAAAACTATGGCATGAGGTGAAAGTAATGATTGGGAAAAACATTCAGTGAAAATTGTCTGCCCTCATCTTTATGTACAAAATGTTGCCAGAAATAGACAGGATAGTAACAGGGAGAAACATGCAGACTGCTTTCTCACTGCTCTGAATTTATTTGAGATAAACTTTTAAAGAAAAGGAAGCCACATCCGTATATTAGTTTGTTCCAATTATGAATGGTTTCTATACTTTCTGCTTTGAGTCTCGGCTTTGACAATTTAAAAAAAAAAAAACCAAAAACCTTGTAACATGAAATGACAGAACTAAGGTAACCAGAATTATCTTACAGTCATCATCCAAACTCTACAATTTATACACAGCCACACAATATGGTACAAACAAAAAGTCACAAAATATGGCTGACATATATTCCAGAGATAATGATCTATAGCAAACTCATTGGTAAAACAAATTCATACGATGGAGCTACCAGTGCCAGCGTCCAACATCCCACCTGGAAATTCTCTGAATTAGCCTTTGTGAATGACTATGCTTTTGAAAAGGAGCTATTTGAAGCATATACGTATTGAAATGAAACAGTGACCATTTCATTTGTTTAGATTTTAAACCAATTTTTAAATGGGGAGGGGGACGAATCTTATTTTCTTATTGACAGCATTTTTGAATTGTGGTAACTGGTTTTTTAGTATTACCTTTATCATGTCTCTAGGTAATATGTAAATGATTGGCCATAACTGACATAGGCCAATTCTATTTTCCCATATCTGGTTTCTATCTTCTCCAATTCTATCTAGTTGGACCACAGTCTTAGTAGAGTCAACCCCTTCTTACATCAATTTGAACATGCTTTCTACTTTCAGTCACAGACTATGAAGAACTACCCTCTCTCTCCATAGATAGCTACTGCATCAGTTTTGTTCATGCTGGACACATATATGTTCTTTTGCTGGTAATACCTCAGAACAGAGCTTCAACGACTTCAGTTCAACAAGACTTTACATTTACTTTTACTTTTTAATTTTACATTTAGGGTGTGCTGGCTTTATCTCAATCATATCTCCTACTTAAATCAGTTCCCAGAAGTCTCTTCTTTCCCATGAGTTTGCTAGCCCTAGTATAAGGCTCAGGCTTCCATTGTACCTTCTTGCCCACAGCCTTATGCACTTCCTTTCCAACGAAATATAAAATTCTCACACTTGCTTCTTTTCTTGCTTTGTCCTAAAAAACCCTGCCATTAAAAAAGCTAAACATTTGGTATTATTTATCCTCTGTAATTTGTTTATAACCCCTAGAGACTGATGAGAAATCACTAAGTATAATCTTTAAGCACAATTTCCTACTTTTCCTGGTATTTTTTAGGCTGTTGTTTTGTTTTTTATAAAAATCTACTCTCCTGAATTTAGACTTTACACTTTTTTTTTCTGGATGGAAAAAATAATTTGAAATCTCTTGCTATCTAGGTCCCTTTCTGAGTGGAAATAGTTAGCAATAAAAAACATTTCTGTGCATCAAATGTTAATTTCACCCAAGTCTAGGCAGTCTATGATTTATATACACATGAATTGTGGTCCATTGTTTCAACATCTAGAGTATAAACATTTATAATATAAATATATTCTTTTGACTTCAAATGTGTCAAGTCTATGGGAAGTGTTGGAGAGTTAGGGATGAACAAGCAAGAGATGGCTACTGGCCTCACAGAACTGGCAATCTATAAGAAACTTTAATTTACTTTTTAAATCTTAGTCCTAGAATTACTCAGCTTGTACAGAGATCTGAGGACACATATGTGGGGAAATCCATAAGCTAATGACTTCATTGCCTAAAGTGCATTCAGTCAGAGCAGAGTTGTGTGTGCTGACAGACACCTGAAGTCCCAGCAGTTCAGGAGGCAGAGGAAGGAAGAGCCCAGATTCTTGGCCTGCTAGGACTACACGGTGAGCTCCAGGCTAGCCTGGGGAATTCAGCAAAGTTCTGTCTTGAATATAAGATATAGGGCTAGAGACATACCTCTGAGGTAGAGTGTTTGCCTAACACACAAAACCTTCAGTTTATTCTCCAGTGCAGAGACAAAACACAGGCACCATAATGGTTAAGAGAGCACATGGTACTGAATCAAATCCTAGCCCTCCACAGTGGGTGACAATGGATCTCGACCTAATTGATTTCTCTGTGTCTTATTTTCCTCTCAAATAGGGTAAAGGAAATGTAAGTGTCAGTGAGTAATTGTTAAGACTGAGTAAGATATAAAGAGCTGGGAACCAGTGCCTAATGCACAGGAAATGAAGAAAACTCAGTTATCATTTGTGGTTTTCTATTAAGACTATTTTGACAAACAACCCATCTGATGATGAATATTTTAAAGGAAACATAGGTTCATTGTATCTTTAAAGGCCCAAATCAGCATGCCCCTCAAAGCTGTCTATTCACAAATACATCACTTGAGATCTGGAAATACCCATGCAATGATTTCAAATAAACAGGCTCAGCTACCAAGGTATTGGCAAGGTGAGAGAGGAGGGAAAAGTGTCCCAAGCTAAAAAATCTGGGGCCCACTGGAGAATATGCACCCATTTCTCTGAGGTTGAAGATAGCCTTCCAGAACTTTAGCCATGTGACCAGTGCTGCACCTGCCTAAGAAGCATCCATGGCCCAAGAAGGATGACCATGTTGAGGTGCTGCCAGGGAGCCCGTCATCCTCAGCCATCCTCAGGATCTACCCAAAGCAGCCAGTCCCTGCTTCCTCCTTTGCAGGACTTGTGGGGAGACAGCTGAATATAGCCCCAGTAGTACAGAGCAAAATAGAGAAGAGCAGCAGGAAGCTGAGAGACAAAAGGTCAGCCTCGCAGAAATAACACATGTCAGATGACACATATCAAAGAAGAGTTGGCGGTCATCAAGATAACTTAATCCAACCTCAAGTTGGAAGACAAAATGCAAATATTCTTTCTTGCCTGCTTTTTAATGTTTCAAAAATTGATTTTGTTTCAGCCGTGTTTCCTTTGTTTATCCTGACACCCAAATTCTGCTCCATAGCTTTCTAGAGGTTTCTATTATGTGCGTTGCCAAAGCAAGAACATTGTAAGCCATGATTTTTTTTTTAAAAGGTGGTCAAGAAAGTGTTTTCCAACACAGAGATTCTGACCTTTGGAGAAATGGGAAGTTCTCTTGTAGCTCCCGATGACCAGTGCTGTTATTGTGGTGATATGTTCCCTCAGATGCATCTGGGTCAGCAAGCAGGGCTTGGAGCTTCTGAACAGCATCTTCAGCAAATGAAAGTCAGGCCAAGAAACTGATAATGACTAATGATTACTGTCCACGTGGCAGAAGTGTGACCTGTGACCAGATATTGCCTCATTACCTTGTCTAGACAGAAGAGAAGTCCCAGCTTCTACCTACTTCTTTATGATTGTATTGTATAATTGTTTTGTTTTGTTTTCAATACACCCCAAACATAGTTTCCTCTCCCTGCATTTCTCCCAGCTCCTCCTCCCACACCCCCAAGATTCACTCCTATGTTTGCCTTCAGAAAGGAGCAGACCTTCTAGGGTTACTAACAAAATACAGCATAAGAAGATACCAGAACACTAGGCATAAATCCTCATATCAGGGATGGACAAGGCAATCCAATAGGAGGAAAAGGGAACTGTGAACAGGCGAAAGGGTCAGAGACACTGTTAGGAGTCCCACAAAACATCAAGCTAACATTCTACCTAGTTCTTTAAAAAATGTTTGCACTTCAAAGCAACTAATAAACCTTTTAAGAATTTTTTTATATTTCTAACATCAGTTGTATACATACTGTCATGGCTGTTTCCTGACTGAAGTCTAGAGGGGCTAGCAGGGCACACTGGAACCTATGTTAGATCCAGGAGCCCCATGAATCCTCCTGTCCATCAACTGGCCCTGTACAGAGAGCCAGGGGCCAGAGTTGTGACATGCCACAGGATGGAAAGAAGGATACAGGCTATCCACAGATACATAAATACAAGTGGCTGCTTACATGATGCATTTGATGGACTTCATGTTAGGGACCAGGAACCTCCTCCCCATTCTTTTATCTCTTTTTAATAGGACTAAGCCTTTATTGCTTTAATAACAAAATAACATGTTTCCTTCCCCTATCACTTTAGGGTGGGCCCTGGTATACCACAACCATCTAACAGGCTAAGAAATGAAGAGATGCCTAGAGTGGGCACATATTAGAGATGTTAAAATCAAGGAATGATGGGCAAAAGAAATGTATTGCAGCTACTCAAATGCATGAGTTATTTCAAGGCAATACAATACACTGGGAAGAGTGCAGTTAGTGGTATCTTTCAGATAGAAACTTATGTATTTTCTATTTCTCTAAACCTTAGAGATGGTACAGGTAAAGTCACCCAGCGCAGAGCACAGCTTCAAGCACCACTTGGTCTTGGTTCGGTTTCTAGAAACAGCAAGTGTACAGTTGCCTATTCTGAGTTGACTTTGTGAACATGAAAAAAGGCAAAGACATCAGTGAGGCATGAAGTTTCTTCTCTGCATTGAGCATATATTTACATGTGTTTGTACAGCTGGCTTCTCCTTGTTGGTGGAGTGGGGAGCCAGTGGAGAGCAGGTCTGACCTTGGCTTCCAGAAGCAGCCAGCAGCAGAAAGCGTAACCCTGGAATCACAGAAGGAAATACTTCATGGGGTAATATAAAGGTTGGCTAAGATTTCTGGGCACTAAATAGCAACAACAGCAATAAATATTTGGAGATCACTTCAGGGAATAGAAAGAAGAAGGGGATAGCAAGAGTTGGGAGAAATCTTTATTTTGGAGTTGACTCCTTCACTAGCTCTGTTTGACTTCTTTGCCATAAAAAGCCACATATACCGAATGCCCAAGAAAGAATTCTCATGGGACATGAGATCTGAGCTGAGACTTGAAGGAGCCAGGTATGGATTGATCTGACAAAAGTTCAGTCAAGGAAACAGCAATCACAAAATCCCTCAGGCAGAAATGAACAGCTAGTGCCCAAGGAAGTGAGACTGGTAGGTTGGGCAGAGAGCTCACACCGGGGACGGCTAGAGTGGAGGTGAAACGGCAGATGGGGAGCTTCATTACAGCAAGGTTGTTCTACAACCAGTGACAGACTGTCAGAACATGGAAGCTGTGATCCGAGTAATAACTAAAAGATTCTTCTGGCTGCTGCCTGGAGACCAGCATAAGGACTCGGACGGAAGCAGGAGGGGGTTTTAAAGCCAACAGCTGTAGATAAGATTGTACTTGGGTGGGGGAATTGGTGGCGCAGAGAAGGGTCAGATCCGATGTATTGTAGAAATGTCAACAGGACCAATAGCTCACAGGAGTGTGTGGGATGGTGGGGAGCTGCTCTAAGTGTAGAAAGCTGGGGTACCTCAGCTTAAAACTGCCTCAGGTGAGTCGTGTAAAGGAAGTAGGGAAGAGTGAGGGTCTTGAATGACCCAGAGAAGGAAGATGGGGTAAGAATAATCACCAGCTGGATTACCTTTGGTAATTTAGTTAACAGTTTTGGTTTTTTTTTTTTTTTTTTTTTTCAGTGTCTCAATTTCATCAGGCAAACAGGAGACGCAAGGCCTGAATTACAGAGGCATGATGGGTGTGGCATGAATTCAAAGTATGGCCCACTCACTGAAGCACTGGGCACAGTTACACCATAGCGCTCAGGAAATTGAAGTTGTCATTATCATCAACCCCCTGTCCCTTCTAATCTCCCAGAACTTCAGCACTCTTGTTTTGAAAATAGAACTGAGGAAAAGATTGGACAACTAAGGTCATTTCCAACCGGAACCTTTGCTATACATCACTTACTTTGTACTTAACTGCTATGAGAAGTAGGATGGGTCTGTGCTTCTCAGTTCATTCTCCCCATCCGGGGCTTCGGTCCTTAAAAGAATTCCAATAGACAAAACAGACATCATATTGCAGTGTGTAGGACATCTTTGCTTCCAATAGGTTTTATCTAACAAATTTCCTCTGTATTAAAAGAAGACTCCTTTACAGGGAGACCTCTGCATTCAGATCCTCAGAGGTGTCATTTATGCCGTGCTCTGTTGGCTGGTTTCTTCAGGGTGACACTGCATCTGGCCTCAGAAAGCCCTTTTCTCCCAGGACAGGCTTCTGGAAATAAGTCTGCCATTTTAGAGAGCGTAGTAACCTTCAGGCACCATTTAGTGAATTAATGTTTTGACACAATAAATGAAACCCTAGTGGTTCACCCAGGAAGGATGCAGCTCTTCTGGAGACACTGAAAACAAACAGCACTAGCAGCAACAAAACCCACTTCTTACGTAAATAACAATTAGGTATGCATTTGTCCTTACAACGTTTCTCTAAGAAATCCACGAGGCACCACAATCCCGTTATGATTCTACCATCAAAGAACGGAAGTAAAATCTGCGTCAAGAGATATTGAGAAGATGTGATGGTGTATTTTTACAGCTAACAAGAATATTTGTAATGGTGACTTTATAAAGAGGGAACAATGAACCCTATTCACAAATATAAACATGAAAAGATGGCTCTGTTCTATAAATGAAAGATGCAGTTCCTTCATGAAACTAGTGATATATTTCCAACAGCTAACTCTCCTGTGAGCACTTTTTAGGTGCCAGACATATTGCAACTGCTATATGTGACTTAATTATTTAATCTCTACAGCAGGCTGATGGCTCTGCTATGATCATTCCCGTATCACAGACATGCAAATGGATACGTGGGGAGGTAAATGGCTTGGCTAGAGTTAGCACTGGCAAATCTCAAGTAAAATCCAGATGCTTCGACTCCATAGCCTGGCTTCTCAGTCATGTACAATAGTCATGTTTTTCAAACTTTTATGGTCCATAGGGAATCATTTGCATGGTACACCAGTACATGTAGTTTTCGAAAACAACATCTAGCCTAATGATGTGGCGTTCTTTATCCTGTCTCATTTCATTTTTAATACTCTCTGGTTGAGACTCATCGAAGTTTTACTATTAACTTTAACCAAGGGAGCTCCCGTCAGCTTTCAGACACTGCCTCAGTGCATAATGCTCTGTAGCCTTTGATTCCTTTCGTTTTCATGTTGTGGAGAGTGGGGTGACTCATAATGAACCTTGCTAGAAAAGGAGAGGTGTCAAATCATCTTCTTTTTATTAATTATCTCCCCTCACAACCCTTTCTGTGTCCAGTCAGATAACTAGCCAGTAAGAAAAGGTTTGGGGAAAGCAGAATTGATTTTCTAAAGTGTTCTAACTTGTCCTCCTCCTCGATTGTTTTCTTTCCTTCCTTTTTCTATTATTCCATCCAAATTATGCGCCATTTTAATGAAGAATAAAATCATCACTCAAAAATCCAATTCCCCTGAGCTGTAGAATAATGGCATTTTTTACTAATGAAACATACCAACTACTGTCGGGTCCATTAATAGTCTCAATTTTTAATCTCTCAGATGATGGAACATTAAGGTTTCCATAGCAGCAGCTTCCAGCTGTTGGGGGATTCCAGGCTTTCAGTCCTGAGACAATTAGGGTGAAGCATTGCCAAGCCTTTCCAGTATTCCTGTATCTTCATTATGCAGTATTCAGTAGTTTTAAAGCACTGATTATCATGATGTATCAGTCTAAAGGGCTTGACATCTTGATGTCTATCCTGGGAGAAGAGAGTCATTTGCTGAAGCTTATCACCAGGAGCTGCCTGGCATATCTGGATGATGGGAGTATGATCGTTATCTTCAGTGCATGCCTTATGAATTAATAAAAGTCTAGGTGAGTCCAATTATAGATGGTTCATGTTCTAGGACTCTCTGGATTTTTGATGAAGACAAAAATCTGTGGGTCTAAAAACTAAACCAGGAAGAATTTCTTCATCTTTAGTGGTCATTTTTCAGAAACTCAAAATATATGTGTGGAGTCCAGTTAATTTTGTGTGTGTGTGTGTGAATTAACAGGATTTTCAGAGCAAGTATAGCTAAGCAGTGAGAGAAAGACACTGAAAGACAAAACAAATCATGGATAATGACATAACCAGACATCATGTAGCACAACTCACTGTATGGTGCACTGTAAAAGATCAATACATCCTACCATCATTAGTGTAAAGTGCAGAGCTGAACTTTCTCTTTATGAAGAGAAGTAAGAAGAGAAATTGTGGAGAAGGAGGTGTTGAAAAAGAAAGCCATGGGATATGTTATAAGGAAATAATATGAGAAAATATATCAGGAACTCAGATTCTGTTTATCCAATTATAGCACTCCTACAGAACACCTACCATGGATTATCAACAAGATTATTGTTGACCTGATAAGAAATCAGGAAGGCTATGGGAAAGTCAGTGATCTCTGTTGACCAAATCTATTTCTTTTATCTTTTGGATATACGTGTCCAGGGCTAGAGCACACACTTAAACCTACTTTGGAGCTAAGTGAAACCACACGATTGAGCTGGGGTCCAAAAGACTATGGACAGCAAATACATCTGTAGGATCTCTCCTCTCATTGGTTTGCTGTATACTGATGCTCAAGATGACCTTGTGGGTCACAGGCTGTGATGGCAATTTGACTGTCAAACTAGTACTCTAAATAGCTTTATGGAGTAGTTTGTCTGGCAGACTGTTGTATGAATATAGCAAAAAGAATTCATTTATTGTTGTGGGTTAAATCTCTGGGATTTTTAATTGGGATTTTTGTAGTAATTATCTTGCCTAATACACAAATTGGTATTATTGACACAGGATGCTGCTGTGACACAAATTTAAAATGTGTGACATTAACAGGAAAATCACTATTCAGTGTCAGAAGGGTAGCAATCGATGTTTTAATGTAGCAAAGCATTGGAGAAATTGTTCTAACTTGGAAAATAGATCAGGTGCTTACTGGAGGGTCTATTTTGGGGAATCAGTTGGATACAAATAATGAATTGATAACCATTGGTGACCTTGGTATATATATATATTTATATATTTATATATATGGTATATGGCAGAAAAAAAATTACCCAGTTCCTAGAAATGTGGTGAGGGTTGGAAAGTCAACTGCTTCTCTATCTCAAATTAAGATTTAAAGACTTAAGACTGAGACAGGTCTTGAGCCAAAGAAATCTTTAAAGCCCAGAGTTGCAGCAAAATCAAGGATTATCAACCACAAAATAGCTACCATTTGGTTAGGAGATACATAAAACTGGTGAAAGATAAAGAAACCAAAAAGTGAAATAAAACTGAGAATTGCATATAGAGGTTGTTGGAAATGATATAGGCCTAGGGAATAACAGGAAGACAGTGGATCAGGAGCCTGTTAGGTTTTTTACAGGCATTGCAGCATCTATTAGGAAAGAAACCAGGATTATGATCTTGAAAAGTGGCCGGTTCCTTGTGATTAGATGGCGTAACCTTCTCTTACACATACAGGGAAGTATGGCTACCAACAAGGGCATCCAAACGCCCATGTCAAATCTGGCCTATAAGGAGAGAAAAGCAAGAGGGAACAGCTAGAGAAGAAACCCGGGATCTATGCAGTATTTACTAGAGAACATAAGATCCCCTTCCCATCATCAGGGGAACTTTTCAAAACTGGGCCTTCAGCATCCAGATGTTGCTCTCTATGAAGGGCGTCTGTGTCCCATGACTCACTCTTCTGAGTGGGAGTGTTTCTACAGCCTACATTCCCCAACTCTATCACTACCAGACTCTGGCTACAGTTCAAATATCACACAGCAAGAAGTGCCACATCCTGTCATTAAGTATGTAATCCTAGACTTTCATCTGATGTAGAGTCTGTGTGGGAATTGAGATTTTTGTTGCTTGGGGAAGGATATAAGTATCTTCTATGTATAGGAGGAAAAGAAATATTTTGTGAGTAAATTAGACCATTATGGCAAGATAATGCTCTATGTTCTCCAATCTTATTTCCTCTCTTTCTGGGCAGATGTCCCAGAGCTAAAAGGGTCATTCTACTGAATTCCCATCATAGAATGTGGACAAAATTGATGTGTATACAAAATCCACACTTTGAGTACAAAATCCAGAACAAAACTTTCCACTTCTTCATTTTTTCCCCATTACCAAACTGACTGTACACAATCAGGGAATACTCAACAACCCTACCCTGAAGGTAACAGATTTTTAATGACTGGGTCATGGGGAGATTGAACACAAAAGAGTTAGTGTCACTAGAAGCTCCTATCTAACCCACATGGTACTCAGAAGTGTTCATATCAATTTAAAAGGAACCACTGTTTCATTGAGTGAGTGGATTAACACACTGCATTATGCACATACTGTAGAGGCCTACCCAGCAACAGCTGACATGAGCTATCAGTGCATATAAAATCATGAATCTTTCATGTGTCTTGAATATCAAGCACTGGCAAGAAGCTATCCCAACAGGATCATTCTGAATCCTTCTACTTATAGCACATTCTAAAGAGGGTTGGCTAGGGATTAAAGAAGATAAGAGTGTTGGCGTAAAGGTAGCAGATATTCTAGATGAATAAAACTATCCTGATTAATAGGATAAAATGGATAAATGGAATACTGTAATTGGTAAACTTTTATAGAAATTTATAGAAGAAATGTGTATTAGATGCAATTTTAAAAATCATTTAGGGGGTTAGAATCAAAATAGAATATAGACTCTAAGCAATAATGGCCAGTTGTACTACTAATGTGTGAAGGAAGTAATCTCACCGACAGGGTAAATGCAATTAACTTGTGTAATTTTAGAAATCAGCAGAGTCTGTAAGAACAAAAGCAGGAGAAACTACATGTAAGTACTTCTCTGCTGTTGGTAAAGTTTTATTCTACATGGATCCAGGTGAATAAATCTAAAATCAGTGTACACAGACCAATTAAACACATGATGGGGAGGTGGTGGGAAAAGTCTCTAACTGTGAGAAAGGGAAGCCAGAGAAAAGTGGCGGAAGAGGTCTGGAAATATATGTGAATAATGGCTTAATTGGAGATATTGACATGAAGCCAAACATAACTAATTGTTCATATATATGAATATGAATATGGGATATATAGATATAGATATAAATATCACTAGATAGATAGATAGATAGATAGATAGATAGATAGATAGATAGATATCCTTTCAATGATGGCTCCTATCAAAAGAACACAGAATTCCAGCTGAAAGAGCTCTTAATGGTCAATGTTGGAAATATTTAACTGACAAAATCAAGGAGGTAATATTAAGTCATACCTCAAAGTAGTAAAATGTCCATGCATCCAACACTAATATAAATCAAAAGTAAGGGAGAACAGTCACATCTCCTATCAGAATAATCCAGACAGAGTACTTTTTGTAGAGCCTGCATTCTCCTGTACCAGGAGTGTACCATAGAGATGGGTAACAATGAGTCACTGTAGGAGGCAAACTCAGCAAACACTTTTCTAGATCAGTCATCAGAGTTCTGTCAACCAAGGGAAGTCATTTTGAGAGTGTGTATGAGAAAATGGATTTTTTTCTGTCTTCCCCAAAACTCATAATCCAAGCTAAGACATGAGAAAAACATTTTTAAAAAATACCACTTGAGAAGCATTCTTCAAAATGCCTAAGCAGCATTTCTTTTGGCTGCCAAGGTCATAAAAAAGAAAAGAAATCTGAGAAGTACGAACAGCCAAGGAGGGCCTAAGGAACTGTAGCGTATCACAGGAAAAGAACATTAGATAAGACCTTAAAATGTCTAAAGAAAGGAAATATCTGACTTTAGAGAGCATAGCAGACTTGGTTTACTGATCATGACGAATACCTCCACGTTAATTTAAGATAATAATTCTAAATTAAGTCTATTGTATTTTATAATTTTTAAACATAAAGGAAATGTGGTACTATTGTGGGTGTATATTCTCTTAATTGCTGAAATAAAACTGAAGGGCTGGATTAGAGGGTTTGTGAAATCATTTATATCCTTAAGATTCTGTGATTCTATGAAATAAAGTTATTGAGAAATAATCTCAAACAACATACTCTCTAGACATTGGCTCTTAAAAAAGTCTGATTTCTCAATAATTGACCCATTAATACTATTTCTTAAATTTAATACCTATCCAATAATTAAATTGGAAAAACCCTAATGTTTAATTTACTTTTCTTTCCTCAACAATAATCACCATGCAATGTTTATCGAATCTTTCATCACTCAGTCACCATAAAAGCAAAAACCATTTTCCAACATAGAGCATTTACTGAGATTGAACTAGCTCAGACTGGAAAAGGGTGGTTATTTTTTAAACAGGCCCATTCTATTCCTCTTGAGAGCAATGGTGTACATATTCAAATGCAATCATCGAGAAGCTGATGATGGAAGGCTATAACAAAGGAACTGTGGTGGTTTGTATTAGCACAGCTGGTGGACAGAAGTGGACAAACACTTCAGAACACTGTGTATGAGAACGAGAAGGGAAAAGAGATACCTTAATTCTTTTCTAAGATGAAAGACACTTCTCCGTATTACTTCATATTAGTAAAATGGCGGCGAGGCAGGGTGGTAACTATAAAGATCCCAGTTGGTGGCTGGAGGATGGAGTAGCAGATAATGTGCTACAAGAAGATTCTGTGACTGAAAGGCTGCTGAGTAGCTGGATCTGACACAAATGTGGAAACGATTTAGCAGTTGAACAGCAAAAGAGCTCAGTCCATGACTAGTTTAAAAAGCAAGAACTTAATTAGAGATGAGGTGCATTCATGTTTACTCTTATTTCTACCAAAAGCAGAGGGTTGATCACTTTAGAAGAAGGAACTAGTATCTTTACTACCTAATGTTTGCTTTAAGCCTTTCAAGAAGAGATTTATTAAAAGTTAAGTGGTTGAGTTAAAAATCCACAAGATTCTTATGGGGTTTTGCTATCAGATTTTTAAAAAACTTCTGAACAAGCAATATATCTTCTTTATTGAAGAAGATTTTTATGTTCCTGCTTCATACTCTGCTCTTTGGAAAATATAAGAAAAATGTAAAATGAGGTCCTACCACTGTGAAATAATTCAACTCCCCTCTATCTAACAACGGGGCAGAGTAGGTGAGCTCACTGGGAGAAAGAGATCACAGGAGGGCAAGGCTAGGAAAAAAGAAAACTCAGAAGAAATTAAATCTCATTTCCAAAATATGCTTTAGTGAATGCATTCTCAGTACCTGAACACTGAAAGAGAACTACACAGTAAAGAACACTTTGGACAACAAGGTAAATGTGACCCTGTCAAAATGACCCACTGACCTCAATGGCGTACCAGTAAATCTATGGTCAGAAATAACAAAACATTACAAACTCCCTTGCCAATATTCCAAAGGTAAAGGAGAGGTGCACCATCTTTCTACTGTGCCTCTTGAGTCCCTGTCCAGTTGTTTAGTTTTATCTAGGAATAGGAGCTAGCAAATAATAAAATTCCAAAGAAACATATTTAGAAATCAAATGGATTTTTATTAGCAGCTCATGAATTGAGACATACAAAGATGTGTTCTACCAGGTATTGCAGAACCCTGTTTGTTTTTTTCTTTTTTTAAATCAGAATAGCTTAATGACTTAATTTCTTTTTTTGTTGCTGTGGTACAATACTCTGACAAAAAGCGACGTAGGGAGAAAGGGTTCATTTGGATTCGTGGCTCAATAATACACAACATGATGGCAGAGAAGTCAAGGCAGTAGGAGCTGGAAGTAGACAGTCAAAATGCATCCACAGTCAGGAAGCAGAAGGCAATGAATATATAAATGTTGCTGCCCATCTTTCTCCATGGATATAGTCCAGGATCCTAGACAGGGGACAGTGGCATCAACTTCACACCTCAATTGGCAAACTCAAGTCAAGTTACAGTATTCATAACACAAAGACCCTTCTCTCGGGTGATTCTAGATCTCATTCAATTGACCATTGAGGTTAGTCATGATATTTGAGTGGACAGAAAGGCACAGGACAAAAGCAGACAGGCTAACATTAGGATCCTGCTGTCTCTAAAGGAGGAGTCACCACTCACTGCCTCATACCCAGGCAGGATGACTGGCTCTCATTATTAGTTGCTTTGTCTCTCCTGATGTCAGGGAAACACATTTTCTAAGTTCAGCTTAACAGGGGACCTGACAGGATGGTTCCATTCTGCCTTGGTCAAGTCTACTGAGACTCAGTACCAGAGTTCAGTCCAAAACAATCTCCCATGATCTTTATTGTACAGCACTCAAAAGTTTATTTCCACCTCAGCCTCCACCCCACCCTCCAGAATCGTAGCACCTTCCAATTATGGCTTATTGTTTTAAAACCACAGAAAGCTATTCTTGCACCCATTCTGGGAGATTAATTGGTGGACAATGTAAATGGCAGAATCTTCTTTTCTGGCCAATGTCCATCATCTCTTAGGACATAGGTGGTGCCAAGCAAATCATTCCCTCACTGCTCATAGTGAAAAAGAGGTACATTGAGGAAGGGACAGTATTCTATGATTGCCCAGTAGATGTTAGCTTGTGTGGTGATCATTGAAACTTGGCCAGTTAATTTTAAGGATGTCACAGTTCATCAGAATTTATACTATTCATACTTGCTTCATAACTGTTCTCACTCCATCTCCAGAATGTGTGCTTGAACTTGAGCCACACATCTACTTGCACTGGGTAGCCCTTGAGTTTTTGCAGATGGATGGAAGCATCCCTTTTTCACACTTAGAAGTAAACATGGATAATCCAGCGATGGAATTAATAGAGATAAAAATACAGAATTTTTTTCTCTTCTGAGAAATATTAAAACTAAAGGCATTCTGTCAGTAAACTTGTGATTCACCCCCCCCAAATTATGTCAACATTTTAGAGAAAAATACAATAAAGTCTAATACTTTCCCCCCTTCTCCTGTTTCCTGAAAGTTTCCATGTAGCAAAAGAAAAGATGAATATGTAAACATTTGCTATGATTTGATGTGAAAGGGCAGGCATAAACAAATCTCCTATGATTACTTTGACAGTTGCAAGACCTTTGTCTATTTCCATTGCTACAAAGTATCACAGACCTATGATTGAAAGGAATTTACTCTCTTATGTCTGGGTGTTGGGAGGCTTGAGGTCAAGCTGACAACAGAGTCACTGTCTAAAGACCAAGCTCTGTTTTCAAGTTGGTTCCTGGCTGCTACATCCTCACATGGTAGAAAGCAGAATGTCACAGAGATGCTGTGTAAGAATACTGATCCCAGTCATGAAAATGGGCTAGTCCAACTACCTTCTAAAGACACAGCATTTACTACTATGCATTCAACATATGATTGCCATTCAAATCAGAGCACACAGCCAATGCCATATCCAGCAGCTAATCTTTAAACTGGGGGCCACGCTTTACTGACGACAGCTGTTGGTTCTTTGTACATAGAAGTTCAATATGGATTGGTTAATGGATGGAGAGGGGCTGATGTCTCTATTAGGCAGTACTATTCCTACAATGGTATCTGTTGTGCTGGGCAAAATAAAACATATGATTGTAAATGTGTCAAAACTTCAGAGTTAAATTGTTTTACTGTCCTTCAAGATCTTAATGAGAGAGTTAAAATTAGAAGGAAAGAGACATCACATTAGGGTTAAGAACATGGTCTTCCCTGCCCTAGATGGTTATGACTCTCAGAGATGTGCCTGGTGATCCCAGAGTAGCAAGTGCCAGGTGACTGGTGCTCTTATAAAGGAGGATGGCAACTTGGAGGGAGGGACACTCTGGAGCTGTGAATGTATGGCTGGCCACATGTGTAGAGGCAGTATAAGGGCAGACACCAGCAAGCCAGGGACAGAAACCCAATCTTCTGTCATCTTGGTTTTGACCATCCAGACATGTATGCAAAAATTTGTGTCATTTAGACTGCCAGTCTGTGGAATTTTGTTGTGCTGGCCCTTGAAAACTAATATAATTCAACAAATACCCCATATCCTCAATTGATAGAAGATTCTGATTTTTCTGGAGCTGTATACAGTCTCACAAATCTATTCTTTTATCAAGTAGGCAAACTACTCTGAAACCAACACTCCCAAGAACATACTTTCCTGGGAAAGTGTCAAACACTAATGGGCTTTCCCAGAAAGATCCTTTCTTGTCATACACCACCCCTATCCACTGTATGTGGCCCCACTGAGGCTGCCACCTTCATTTCCAGAGGGCTGGAACCAAAGTTATCTATTAGATAACTTTATTACTCACGGGGCATAAAACGAAGCAACATAAAGTCCTATCTGGTCCCCATCTTCATCATAGACATCCTAAGCTTTTCTTTGGTGATACTGGAGTCCATATCTCATGTACACATTGTAAAAATTACCCCCATGTGGCTCTGCCTGTCTCTCTTAGGATGTTCTTCGGGGCCCTAGCTCTACGTTGTAGTTAAGTTTATCTAGTCTGGCTGGGGAAAAATCACTTCTGTTACCAGAGAACTTTTCGTGGAAAAATTTCTATTATAGACCAGGGTTTTCACAATATATTACAGATATAAATCTGACACTAATGGTGCCGACTTGTCCCATGTGACAGAATGAGCCCCAGAGAAAAATTACTGCTTTGGGGGAGCTCTTCTTGCTAGATTGTAGCTTCTTATGATGCCCACTACCTTGTGAAGCTACCAGGAAACAGGGTGCCTCCCTTATATTTCACAGACACTGAATCTGGAAGAAGTTCTAATATTTATTCAGTTATTCACTCTGGAAATACTGCCTTCTCCTCTGTACCACGCTGGTATGGATGCAACAGAAACAGTCCTTTCAGCTTTAAAAAAATGTTTTAAATTTTGTTTTGTGGTCTGGGAATAGAAATAGATAAAATTAATCTAAGAGTCATATCTAGACCCCATCTTCAGAACACAGACATACTGAACTCCCCTATGAAATTTATATGTATATACATGTATAGCACTAGAACACACACACACACACACACACACACACACACACACACACACAGAGGCATGCACACACCCCAAATACATAAAAAGGAGCCAGAGAAAGAGAGAGAAAAACAATCAAGAGATTTATGTGAGGGAAAAGAAAGAGGACCCCACCCTGCTTATTCATTAGGACAAGGCTGGCTGGCTGGCAAAGCTTCAACTGGGAGGGAACTGCAGAGCAGGCAGCAGACAGAGCTTTGGAAGATGAGCCCTGAGTGAGAGATGTGAACAGATTGTCCAGGGGATTTGCCACAGAGTTGATATGGGGGAAGGCAGCTCCTTTCTCATTACATAATCTGGTTACTGTGGAGAAAGCGAGGCAGTGGGGAAAACCAGTTTTCTTGGACTCTGGGACTCTGATGTAATCAGGGCCCACAATGAACTTCCCAACCAAGTAAATCCTGGTTCCTGTTGTAAGTGGGAGTAAAACATGGCTTGGTGGTACAGCTGTTGTTTAGAGCAAAGGCAGTATTTGAAATTAGCAGCAACACACAACAGGTTTTATTTTCTTTCTTAAATTAGCTGTCTTCATGAAGCTGTTTTTTTCTTATATTAAATATCACGATGACAGTACCTTTTTATCCATTATCCAAATGGGATGTCACTTTCCCCACCAAATTTAGCAACTGGAAAATTTTTAGACAAGGTATTTGGTGCTGCAAACTTATGTGAACTAGCATTACTGAAAGTGGATACGTTTGAGACAGTTCTTGTATTGGACGTGTCTGTACATGCCTGGCTTAATCTCCACCCCTAGAAGATGAAAATAACATTTAATCTTGGCATAGACACTGTTTGGGGGCTGACTGCTCCACTCCCCATTCCCTTCTCTTGGAAAGCAAACCCACAGAGTTCAACACAAACAACAGCCAGTTAGCAGGCACAAATGCTAAATGGGAAATTAACTTCAGGTGGGCGAGACAGACTACTACAATTCTGCCTGCCCCCTAAATTCAGCACCCCAATGTCTGTCCCATTCTAAAGCATTTCTGGATTCTTGAGGCTGCCTGATCACACATTTCATCAAGAGGCTGAGAACTAGAACAGAGAAAGGAAATAGTTATCCCTTCAATTTAGATACATTTCTAATTAAAGTATCTATCCACACAGGAAATAGATGGCTCTTCTCTGCTGGACAAGAGCTACTACACTTTGTGATGGATTCCCTAGCTGCATCTCTGCTTCCCTTGTGGACCAACAGAGAGGACACAGGGCAGCTGATGATGCGATGGGGGGAAAGCAGCATCGTTCTTTATTTCAGCAGACATGTTTCGAGGACTTTTTCTATGAGTATTCATTTCAGGTGAATATTAAAATGCATCAGGTATATTTTAATGCATTGAATTCATTCCCCTTTTCTGAAACACCCCCGTTCAACCTTTTCCAAAGGTCACTTTATCAATACAATCAGTAATTTCCTTTCGTTCATGCTTCAACTGCCACCAATGCTATAGAGTTAGAAGTCAACGATTACACAGGTGTGACAATGACTTGGAAATTTTTTTTAGAATTATATTTGAATTACTCTATTTTATAATCATCTAGCATATAAAATGTATTTTCAGTTTTTTTCATTGTCAGAATAATACAACTCATGGCTTTGAAATCAATACTCAGAAATAAATGTGTAGTTCATGCCTGACTTTCTAAATAACCTTGAAAGAGACATTTACCATGTCTTGGCTCAGTTCCTCTAACTGTAAAACAGGGAGAAAAATATTGACTTTACTAATAGGGCTCTGGGTCAGATTAGTTACCCCAGCTTCACGAACTGCTTTTTAAAAAAATTGTTAGGCTGCAGAAATCACACCTGGGCAAAGCCTGTATTTATTTTGTCCACTCACCCAAATACTAGCCTTTCCCATCCAAATCATTCATCCTTTCTTCCTACATACTAGCTTTTCATAGATGAAGAAACAGCAGTCATCTCTGACAGCAGTCATCTCTCCTGCATGTAGGTGAGGCAATATATAAAATGATATCTAGAAGGACAGAAGTAAAAAAATAATTCAATCCTGTAACTAATGGATTTTTGTTTATTTATTTATTGTTATTATTATTATTATTATTATTATTATTATTATTATTATTATTATTATTGCTCTTCAAGACAGGGTTTCTCTGTGTAGCCCTGGCTGTCCTGGAACTCACTTTGTAGACCAGGTTGGCCTCGAACTCAGAAATCCACCTGTCTCTGCCTCCCAAGTGCTGGGATTAAAGGTGTGCACCACCACCGCCCAGCACCAATAGATTTTTAATAGGTAGCATACTGGTTTTGTTTGCTTGTTTGTTTGTTTTTTCCAGATCCTTGGTATGTTGATATCAAAATCATTTTTATCATCACTTTTATCTGGTTTGCTCACAATTAGCTCTGGACCAAATGCTGGGCTAAGCTTTCAACATTATTATCTTTTTAAATCTTACGATTCACTGACAGAGTCTTAGTCTATTCTGTGTGGCTTTATGGCGGTGTTTCTCAACCTTCCTAATGCTGCAACCCTTTAATATAGTAAATAACTGTAATTTTGCTACTGTTATGAATTGTAATGTAAATCTCTGTTTTCCAGTGATCTTAGGTGACCCCTGTGAAAGAGACAATCAGCTCCCCAAGAGGACACGACCAACAGGTTGAGATCTTCTGCTTTATGGGGTCTTACAGATGTGTACTTATAAGAAAAAGATATCTGGTCGTCACACTTCTGGAAGCTGAGAAGTTCAATACCAAGGTGCTGACATCTGGCAAGAGCCATCTTTCCTTGGCATCCCACAACAGCAAATAAAAAGAGGCTCCAGGACTAACAATCTTTCACTTTCTGCTCCTTTTATAATCAACATGAATTCATCCACAACAGGAAAACCTTTATGATCTAAACCCCTCTATTTTATAAGTATGTAGCATATAAAAATGCATTTTCAGTTATACAGATTTCGACCCTCGATGCTGTAATTATGTTGTGGATTGAAGATTTACAACTCTTCTTCTTTGGGAGAGAGGTTCACACCATAGCAGAAAAGATATGTTATTATTCTTTCCCTTTTACCCAGGGATTAAATGTGATGAAAGCCAGATGACTAGTAAAAGAGGTAGAACCGGAACTCACCCTCAGTTCTAAGCAGCCAAGATGTTTAATTGTATACTTCCCCCACAGCCTCATCCTGATCGAATCACTCATTGAGTGAAAATGGTGTTGAAACCCAGTGCAATATGTGGGTAGAGAAAATACTCCAAATAAAAGAACCATCGTTGCTGTTGTTGTTAAAAAAAAGGATCATATGATATCAAATAAGACAAACTCAGGAAAAACTTCAGCTAATCACTCAGATAGAACAGAAGCAGAATTCAGAACATACTTTAGATCCAATATATCCCAATAAAATTTTTCTCATGCTTCCTAACTTACTTTAAAATATATTTAATGCTTTTAAAATAAAGATTAAATCTGTAGGGGTGTTTAAAAAGCAATTGCATGAAATAGAACATGAAAGTAAATTAATTCTAGATTTCCTTCTAAGTCAAGAGTTCAATGATCTTTGAATGATTGGTGAAAACATAAGTTTGGTGAACAGTGCTATTTCTGAGGTAAGAAAGTTCAAGGGTATGATGCTTGTTCTGGCTGGTTTTGTGTGCCAACTTGATATAAGCTAGGGTCATCAGAGAGGAAGGAGCCTCGGATGAGGAAATGCTGCCATGAGATCCTTCTATGAGGCATTTTTTCAATTAGTGATCAATGGGGAAGGGCTCAGTCCATTGTGTATGGTGACATCCCTGGGATAGTGGTCCTGACTTCCTCCAGTGACGGACTATGATCTGGAAGCGTAAGCTGAATAGACCCTTTCCTCTGCAACTTGCTTTTAGGTCATGGTGGTTTTTGTCACAGTAATAGAAACCTTAACTAAGACAGTGCTGAAAGCAGCTCAACTTTGGTCACAGATTGTATCTTAATGATTAAGGCACATGTGAAAGGAGAGATCAGCACCATAGAGAAGTCTGGGGAGTGGAGAGTGGCCAATAGCATCTCCCACAAAGCCTCAACTCTAAATTCTCCTACAACTTCTCAACATCCCTGCCCTGGAGAGCAAGCTTCCAATGTACGAATCTTTGTCGGACAGATCACACGAGAATCATAGCATAAGGCTCTCAGTATTACTTGCCTGGATTCTCTGAACACAGCAAGCTGCTTTGTAGGAGACGTTTTTCCTCTAGGGAGCCTGAATTTATTAATAGGCAGGAATTATATATGAAAGTTGTTCCACAGCTAGACATTATTGTCATCCTTTAAGGATAAACTCACTTTCCTTTTACTTAGCAGGAAGATTCCTGACTTTTGCTTAGCAAGCAGATTCCTGCTCTCTGTCTCTCTATGACAGTGTTTCTATCTTCCAAGGCTATTTCTGTACATATATCTCTGGAAATATAATCAAGAACAAAAACCAATCAGTTATCACCCTGAAAACACTCAACAACGCACCCAGCCTTGGCTATTTCATTGTACTCGTAGAAATGAATGGTACACCTGGCTATTTGTATTACAGTAGGCAATAAAATTTACTTAATGTCTCGTGTCATCTATAAAATTGTGGCAGGCTAACATATTACCTTGAAAGTAAAATAAAAACCTTAGACTGGTCATAACTCTTGTCAAGTTTTGTGATGAGAATAGTGTGGTTAGAGATATTCCATTGTGAAAAGGAAAAGGAGAGACTGAAGAATTTTTAAATTATTTACTATTTAATTAACTGGATTGAATTAATTTCTTTTTTCGCTGGAGGACAATTTTATTAGAGTTTAAATGTAAAACAATAGGGCAAGCAAAGTCAATCTTGGCAGGCTGCTAGGAGAAGGGAGTTAGAGAAGAGAGAAAGCCTTGGTGTTTGCATTGGAGATAAGCAATCACGTGGTAAGAGGAATCGGGCTTTAGAAAAAAAATAGAAAAAGCCTTTGGCCATTATTCAAACCAGGGATAAAGAAAGGTACAAGAGCATTCCTGCCAGGGAAGCAGGTCAGTGCCCTGCTCAGCCATCATCTGAGACATTTCATCCAGCAGCAGATGGGAACAAGTACAGAAACCCACAGCCAGACAAGGTGCAGAGAGAGAGAGAGTCCGTAGAGCACTCAGCCCTAACCAGGATGTCTCCATCAAATCCCTCTCCCTGGAGAACCCTGCAGAAGAGGAGGCAGGAAGAGTGTAAGAGCCAGAGGACAGGGAGGACACCAAGCAAACAAAGCCTTCTAAATCAACAAAGTTGATGCACACATGAACACACTCAGACTGGGGCCGCATGCACAGGACCTGCAGCAGGTGGGGCCCTAGAACTGAAAGAAGAAGTAGGCACATGCCCCCATCCCCAGCCCAGAAGCAATATCCAATTGATAATTGTTGTAAATGACATTCCCCACTCCCTAATTTCTCCCCTAAGGGAGTTTCCCTAGGGAAACAAACTATCTTTTTTTTTTTTTAAATTGGGTATTTTATTTATTTACATTTCAAATGTTATCCCCTTTCCCGGATAACCCCTCCGGAAACACCCTATCCTATTTCCTCTCTCCCTGCTTCTATGAGGATGCTCCCTCACCTACCTATCCACTCCAACCTCCCCTCCCTGGCATTCCCCTACACTGGGGCCATCACAGAACTAAGGGCCTCTCCTCCTGTTGATGCCCAACAAGGACATATGCGGCTAGAGCCATGGGTCCCTCCATGTGTACACTTTGGTTGGTGGTTTAGTTCCTGGGAGCTCTAGAGTCTGGTTGGTTGATATTGTTGTTCTTCCTATGGGGTTGCCAACCCCTTCAGCTCCTTTAGTCCTTTTTCTAACTCCTTCATTGGGGACCCCTGCTCAGTCCAATGGTTGGCTGCAAGTGTCTGTCTCTGTATTGAAACAATCTATCTTAAAGGCAGACTGACTGCCTACCAGTCGATGACCAATAGAAAAAGCAGTATTTTTGGAGATTCCTTGTCTCATGTCATGTCAAGGCTTTTCCTTTATTTAGTCATTTTTGAAATTATTTTATCATATCTTTTATCTTTTTATCTTTTATTTTATTTTGTTTTGTTTATATAATTTTTTTCTTTTTATTCTATAGATACTTTGCACATATGTTATGGCTTTCATATTAAGGGATTCCTCAATATGAGAATAATTGGATCTCTGAGTCTATTTCTATTTCTTGTCCCTTTTCTTGGGCTCTTTTCTTTCTGTTCATTTTGTCCCACTTTGATGTGTTTATTAGTCTTTGTTTAATCATATCATATCATATCATATCATATCATATCATATCATATCATATCGTATTATATCATATCATACTATTTCATTTCCTTCCAAACCTGTTTGTTCTCTAATGAGAGACAGAAAGGGGGTGGATCTGAATGGGAGGAGAGGTAGGAAGGAACTGGGAGGAGTAGAAGGAGGGGCAACCCCAATTAGAATATATTATGTGAGAAAACGATCTATTTTCAATAAAAGTGTTGGGGGGGAGCTAAAAGAAAAAGTCTCATTTTTTTGCCTTCCTGAGTCAGGACTTGGAAAAATGGATAGACCAGGACCATCATGCTCTCTGCAAGGGGCTGTGAGCACCTGCTTGAGTTAATTGTTTAGATTTACAAGACATTTCTGCACCTATAATATTAGTGCCAATATGTTGACCAAGGAGATTTAGTTGATGTACAGTTCTTCACTTAAAGGCCTAGTGATGAAAAGAAGGTCTTTCTAGAGCACGTGCTGGGGAAATGACTTAAAAGCAGTTGCCTTGGTGATGCTTAGGTACCAACTCTCCGCTAGGGTGTGGATCTGTCAATGAGACAATCACATGGATGGTCTCTACATTATAACAAGTAGCACTGATTCATCCAAGACAGATCCTGTCCCATTCCATAGGGAGTTACAGATGTGTATGTGTATTTGAAGTAGAAAAAGGAGCAAGTTTGCAGCCAGTACAGTAGAAATCAAGCTAATTTTTAGTGCTGATTTCTCAGCATTGAAGATCTGGGGTGTGCCATAGCTCTTCAAGAAGTGTGGCCACACTGAGACATTCTTTGTCCCAGCACCTCCTCCTATCTTCAAGCCAACCTTAGATCCATTCAACAATTTAAAAGGAGACACTTTTCAGTGGCTCGTGATGGCTCTAAGAAACCTCTGACATTGGGGAGAGTTCCAGAGAGAGACTAACTCTAGGGCCAAGATGCAAAAAAAAAAAAAAAAAAAAAAAAACCACTGATTAGCTAGCATGCAGCTCTTCCATCCACAGATTAAGTTTGCAATCCAACAATCAATAAAATTCAATACAGAGAGCTTTAGAAACAATCAATTATCATTCTTTGTTTCTCTGGAAAACAACCCTGGCTCTTATGCCAGTTGATGTTGTAAACTGAGGCAGCCGTTGCAGAAGTTTCCAGGATATATTTTTTTAGGAACTCATTGTGTGTGAGTTAAGCAAAAGCAGACAAAAGAGGAACAACCCAATAGTATGGCTCTGGCTGTACAGTTGAAGGCTTAGCTCCCAGACCAGAGAGGAGCACCATCACCAGAAGTGCCTGTTTGCTATTGAACACAAAGTTCTGGAAGGTAGTGTGAACCTCTGAAGTCTTTCTAGTTAGCAGCTGCTGTCACACTTGAAATCTAATGTAATCTGCCTTTCCCCTGTACTCTTATATTAGCTGTTTCAAGTGGAAAGATGACTTAGGGTACAGGCAACTTCTTTCTGTCCCTAATGACAAACTGAATGCTAATTCAAAGGCCATATATGCTCATTTGAATATACTGGGGAGTCAGGATAAAGGGGTTTACACTTAAATCATTGTCTTAGCTACATGTATCTGCGCTGCTATCCTACTGAGACCTGGGGAAGAAAACAGCTCTTAAATGTAGTGAATGGAGTTTGGACTCAATTTCCAGCACACACACACACACACACACACACACACACACACACACACACACACAAAGACAATAGTATCTTGGGAAATGTTGGTCCAAATGCTTATACTGAAAGTATAGTAAGGACCGTACTTCCCAATCCTGAAAATGCTAGAGAGAATCTTTTAATTGGGACGATCCACCATCTCCCTACTTTATTACAGACTCAACATAAACAATAGCATTTCTCAAAATGAAAAAGGGAACCAAAGCCACAAATCCTTAACTGAAAGGTAGCACACGTAGAAGGGTATGATATGTCAGTAGAATACCCTTTTACACCAGCGAGAAGACCAAACAGGAGCTTGTGGATTGTGGAACTCAGGTCTTCCCTCAAGTTACAGACCTTGTAATGGTTGCCTAATCTGCCTTGTACACTGAAGACACCTGGCATCAAATCTTGGATGTTGCCAGTATCTTCTTTGCCAGATCACTGACACCCTGAGGCCAACACTGACCAACGTTGTTGTAGCAAGTACTCAAGTTCCTTTTGCAATTAAGAGAAAACTGCTGTCTCTAATCTCTAGGTACCAACCTTCTTGAGCACCTTACTGGACTACAATATTTGACATGGTATATGTCCCAAAAAAATTCTGTTTGGAGGAAGAATCCTTTGGGCATTCTCTGAATGGAGGCTCAAACCACAGGGTTATGCTGGAAGTTGTCCAGCAAACCATGCCAGGCTCACAGTCTTTGGTTAACCTTACTTCTTTAAATTCAGCATCCAATACTGTGAGGCAGGTAAATCTCTTTGAGTTCAGGCCCAGCCTGGTGAACTTTGAGACCTCCAGGCCAGCCAGGGTTATGTAGTTGGACACATCTCAAAAAATAAAGAATTCTCTTGAGTGACAATTCTCTGTGGCTGGCATGATTTCAAATCAAAACCTCCAGCAAAGAGATAGTCAACACCCAAAGATCTCTTGGGGATTTAGAAACTATTGCTTCTTGTCTTGGCCACCATGAACCTCCTATCTTGCTATGGAATGTGACATAATGGCATATTGAAATTACTAGCCAGGAAATTCCCTCAGGGCTCTTGAAAAACTTCACACCATTTCTGGCAATCTGGTGTGGGATTGGGGCATTTTATTCTTTTAATGTTACAGTTTAAGACATTTTTCCCCCCAATGCCCCAAGTGTTAGCAGAATTCTGTAATAATTTTGGACAGTTGGAATGTTAGGTAAAAAGCATTTATCATTTGAGTTTTCTTTTCAGTTTTACTTGAATCCTTGTATACCTTTTAGCAAGGCTACGGTTACTCTAAAGTGTGGTGTTTGGATGTTCAGCGGTGTGATTTGTTAGCACCAGGTACTTATTCAAGCATTCTGCTTCTCTTATCAAATTCTTGGTAATTTAGATCTTTCCTCTTGTGTATATTCTTGTATGAAACAATTGTAAGCGAAATGTGTCATATTTCCATTTCATGGTCTTTAACACAAAGGTATATTAAAAAAAACTATTTGGAGGCTGGAGAGAGGGCTCAGCAGTTAAGAGCACCGACAGCTCTTCTGAAGGTCCTGAGTTCAAATCCCAGCAACCACATGGTGGTTCGCAACCATCTGTAATGAGATCTTCTGGAGTGTCTGAAGACAGCTACAGTGTACTTACATATAATATATATATATATATATATATATATATATATATATATATATATATATATATATATATATATTTTGGTTTTTCGAGACAGGGTTTCTCTGTATAGCCCTGGCTGTCCTGGAACTCACTTTGTAGACCAGGCTGGCCTCGAACTCAGAAATTCGCCTGCCTCTGCCTCCCGAGTGCTGGGATTAAAGGCATGCGCCACCACGCCCGGCTATATTTTTTTTTTAAAAAAAGAAAATATTTTGTTTTCCATCTGACCAGCTATCTAACCAAGTTCCTAAGATTGTTCTAGTAGGATTACCCTGGATACTCTTTAGTTTTCTTGCTTTATTTCAATGTCTAGCTCCTCCAAAAACGTGGCATTGTAACAATGGTATCAGTTCACTCTGATTAGCTGTAGAAGTGACATACAGTTGAGAGAAGAGCAATGGTGGACACATCACATGAGCAGAAGTCTCAAATGCTCCAGATCCCATTGCTTGGTCTCCAAAGAGACATTTGTCTTCTCTATGCCCAGTGCTAAAATCTCCTTGTTGCAGGTTGGAGACGTCGGTATTATCAATCTGATAGGGTTCTATAAAAGCTAAAACATTAAAAAGTTACAGCAATCCTTGCCCACCGTTAGCAATGCAGAAGGGCTCTTACTGTTCATCACTTGCTCGTTTAAATGTATAGCTGATTATTATTAATAATTTAGAAGCATTTTGTTGTTTAAAAATGGTCTTTGTTGCAGGCATGTGATAAAACACATGGATAATTAAGTGGGTTTTTTCCCTCGGTTTTATTGACTTCTATTAGGAAAACTTCTTTATTTTATTAACTGTTTTTTCAAATTTGTTTATAAGAACTAGACGTCTTTTCCTTTAAATTTATTGATGTCATAATGGATCACAGTGCTATTTACTGGCCCTAAGTTACCCAGTTTCTTGTTAATGACACTGTGTTACTCTTTTGATCCACTCTGTTTTTGAATATGAGTTTTATTTTATTTTGGAAGTATATTGAAACTTGAGAGAGTTTATTTTGATTAAGTTTCTGAGATTTGAAAGATAAATGAGGAAGATTTCTAGGTTCTTCTAAGGCCTAAAATAGTTTAAATAGCCTGGAATAAACTTTTCTTTGAAGGTTATATAAAACTTGGCTAGAAATCCATCTGGCTCTGTCTGTTTGAATGGTACATCTTTATTCACCTTTTCAATCTTGTCTTTGGTAATTGGTCTGTTCAAGGAGTCTACATCTTCTTAGATCAAATTCAGTATTTTATCTCTTACTAGAAAAACCACCAAATGTCCAAATTTCTTGTCAAAACATATGTGGTTTCTAAATTCTCTTAAATCTCATCTGTATCTTTTTGCAACTCTACTTTCCCATTCTTGGTCTTCCATATAATTTTATAACTTTTTTTTAAAGTCAGTGTTATCTGTTTTATTGATTTTGTTTTTTAAAAAATTTTTACTTTCTTTTCTTTGACCATAATTATTTGTATCCCACCTTATTAAATCTAGTTTGTGTCTCTTAATCTCCACTTAACATTTTCGTTTAGTTCCTTTGGTATTCATTTTTTTAATTGCTTAATATTTATTAGTGGCTTTATACTTATTTTTCTTTTTCCATAGGAAAAAACAAGATTACTCTTCTATTTGCTTTTTTCCTTGGGTACTATTTTTGTTGTTTTTCATAGACATGGTGAGGAAATATTCTAATCTATCAATACTATTAAAATTTTAAACATTTGGGGTGCTTGCTGCAAAAGCCTAGCCATCTGAGTTTGAATCCTAGCACCCAGAAAAAGTAGATGAAAAGAACTGACTCCACGAAGCTATTTTTTTTTCTTTCCTCTCTTTATTAGATATTTTCTTCATTTACATTTCACATGTTATCCAGAAATTTTCCCTTACCCTCCCGCGTCCCCGCCCTGCTCCCCTACCCACCCCCTCCCACGTAATGGCCCTGGCATTCCCCTGTTCTGGGGCATATAGAGTCTGTATGACCAAGGGGCCTCTCCTCCCAATGATGGCNGCTGATTATGGGAGGGATCCCTGGAAGCCGCCGTCACTGGTTGGTCCATCCTTTTGATTCAGCTTCACACATGATCTCTGTAACTCCTTCAGTGTGCGCTTTGTTCTTGGTTCTAGGAAGGGGCACTGAGACCACATTTTGAACTTCATTCTTCTTGAGATTCATGTGTTTAGTAAGTTGTATCCTGTGTAGTCTAGGACGAAGCTATTTTTTGAGCCACTCCATAGCAGTTCCATAAATGCCCCAACACACGCATCATGTGCACATAAACAACAGTGAAAATAAACACAATTTTTAAAAAGCATTCACGTTTTTGTGATTAAAGTCATGCTCATCTTTTACAAAGCTTCTAAAGTATTTAAAATTGTTTCTTAATTCATACATGTTAAACCAAATAAATGATTTAAATCTTTCAATTTTTTATCCCTTTACTATTTAATCTTAGTCCATGAGAATTGTTATTTTAAGATGTACATTAAAGTTAATAATTATAGACAAATATAGTCACTACATAATCCCTGCTTCTTATAGACATGGGAATTAGTGTTGTATGTAAAGAGCTGTTGACTACTATTACATTAGCAGCACATAGGAGAGACCCAGAATGCTAGCACATGTCTGTAATCCAGCACTCGAGGGCTAAGGCTAAGTTTCTTACATGTTTGAGGACAGCCTGAATGGTGTAGCACTAAGTCCAGCCTAGAGACTCTGTCTTACAAATCAAAACCACGCAAAGAAGGGGCACAGCCCTGTGTGAGAGCTGAGGAGAGTGGCCCCTCATTCCTCTCTCTGTCAGCCTTAGCAGTGACATAGTGTGTTTACAGTTAACAGAAAAGATGGAGAATTAGCACCATTAGCCTTCAACAGTGACCTATCATGACCAACACACAATCAAAGGGATGTAAAAATCTAAACTGGGTCGACTTCTTTGATGTGTCAGAATGTTATGAAAGTAAGTACTTTATCTGGGGGCAGGGGTGGGGGAAGGAATCCAAGAGGATGAGTGTTAGTTTGTTAGCTTTAAAACTTCCAGAATGAGAGAGGGGAGTACAGAGAAATGGAAAATTCTGGCTTTTTTCACACATGAGAGCTGTTAAGAATTCTTCTGTTTCCATTTTCCCACTGCTTGCTTTCTTTAGCAATGTTTCAGCTTCTTGCTTTCCCTTTACCCCACCCTGGGTATAGTATCTTTTATTTAAGAAAAAAGGAAGAATTATAAATACAAATACTGATTTTAGGACTTTTATCTCTAGTAACCAGAAAGATTAGAAAGTGCAGGCATTATTTTAAAACGATTTCTTATTTCAGGGATTCTAAGAACTTTGGGTTCTGTAGTATACAGACTCATGTTATGTGACACTTCTCTTGGGGAGTACAACCTAAGTATCTATTTGCACAGATATGAAATAGACCAAAATTATTGTAATGCCCAAGTCCAACTTTCTAAATCAATGAGTTTATTTGGGTTATACAGTAATATAGGTTAGAAGTTACAGGAGTCGAGATAACTCAGCAACCAAAGACCTGCCCCAGCATGAGTGATTGCTCATTGAAGCCTGGATATCGGAAGCTCTATGACTAGAGAATTGGAGCACATCTTTTCCAGGCTCATTTGGTCAGTTTCCGGAACTTCCGGAAACCTTTGAATAGTTTGCTTCCTAAGTTTTAAGGGTCGTTCTTCTAGAATTTCCAGACTTGGGGAGTTTCAATGGCTGTTTTGCTCTATAGTAATACTTAAAGAAAATCCACTATGAGCATGTTGCTACAAATTTAGATGTGTAGAATTGTCAAATTACTTTACTTTCTCATTTACAGAATGCTTTTAATTTTGTACTTTTCCATTTAAATTGCTAATTCATGGAAAGCTGCTCTGTCTATGATGTGAAGTGAGATTAATTCTCTCTGTCTATGTAGACAATCAAATTTTTAGCATAATTGAACAATCCTTCCTTTTCCAAATGATTTTCCATGTGTCACTGTTTAGTTTCTGTTTCCCGGATCTGTCCATTGGTAAGAGTGGGTTGATGAAGTCTTCCACTCTTATTGTGTGAGGTGCAATGTATGCTTTGAGCTTTACTAAAGTTTCTTTAATGAATGTGGCTGCCCTTGCATTTGGAGCAAAGATATTTAGAATTGAGAGTTTGTCTTGGTAGTTTTTACCATTGATGAGTATGAAGTGCCCCTCCTTGTCTTTTTTTGATAACTTTGGGTTGGAAGGCAACTTTATTCGATATTAGAATGGCTATTTCAGCTTGTTTCTTTGGACCATTTGCTTGGAAAATTGTTTTCCAGCCTTTTACTCTGAGGTAGTGTCTGTGTTTGTCCCTGAGTTGGGTTTCCTGCCAGCAGCAAAATGCTGGGTCCTGTTTTTATAGCCAGTTTGTTAGTCTATGTCTTTTTATTGGGGAATTGAGTCCATTGATGTTATGAGAAATTAAAGAAAAGTAATTGTTGCTTCTGTTATTTTTGTTGTTAATGTTGGGATTCTGTTCTTGTGGCTGTCTTCTTTTAGGTTTGTTGAAGGATGACTTTCTTGCTTTTTCTAGGATGTAATTTCTATTTTTGTGTTGGTGTTTTCCCTTTATTATCCTTTGAAGGGCTGGATTCATGGAAAGATATTGTGTGAATTTGGTTTTGTCATGGAATACTTTGGTTTCTCATCTATGGTAATCGAGAGTTTTGATGGGTATAGTAGCCTGGGCTGGCATTTGTGTTCTCTTAGTGTCTGTATAACATCTGTCCATGGTCTTCTGGCTTTCATAGTCTCTGGTGAGAAGTCTGGAGTAATTCTAATAGGCCTGCCTTTCTATGTTACTTAACCATTTCCCCTTACTGCTTTTAATATTGTCTTTATTTAGTGCATTTGTTGTTCTAATTATTTTGTGTCGGGAGGAGTTTCTTTTCTGGTCCAGTCTATTTGGAGTTCTGTAGGCTTCTTGTATGTTCATGAGCATCTCTTTCTTTAGGTATGGGAAGTTTCCTTCTATAATTTTGTTGAAGATATTTGCTGGCCTTTAAGCTGAAAATCTTCATTCTCATCTACTCCTATTATCCGTGGGTTTGGTCTTCTCATTGTGTCCTGGATTTCCTGGATGTTTTGAGTTAGGATCTTTTGGCATTTTGCATTTTCTTTGATTGTTGTGTCCATGTTCTCTATGGAATCTTCTGCACCTGAGACTCTCTCTTCCATCTCTTATATTCTGTTGCTGATGTTCGCATGTATGGTTCCTGATTTCTTTTCTAGGGTTTCTATCTCCAGAGTTGTCTCCCTTTGTGATTTCTTCATTGTTTCTACTTCCATTTTTAGATCTTGGATGGTTTTGTTCAATTCCATCACCTGTTTGGTTGTGTTTTCCTGTAATTCTTTAAGGGATTTTTGTGTTTCTTCTTTAAGGACTTCTACCTGTTTAGCAGTGTTTGCCTGTGATTCTTTAAGGGCTTCTACCTGTTTAGCAGTGTTCTCCTGTAATTCCTTGAGGGATTTTTGTGTTTTCTCTTTAAGGGCTTCTACTTGTTTAGCAGTGTTCTACTGTATTTCTTTAAGTGAGTTATTAATGCCCTTCTTAAAATCTTCTTTCACCTTCTTGAGATATGATTTTAAATCTGAGTCTTGCTTTTCGGGTGTGTTAGGATATCCAGGACTCGGTATGGTGGGCATATTGGGTTCTGATGATGCCCAGTGTTCTTGGTTTCTGTTAGTAAGATTCTTATGTTTGCCTTTCACCATCTGGTAATCTCTGGTGTTAATGTTCAAGCTGTCTCTGGCAGAATCTCCTGCTGTGATTCTGTTAGCCTCTGTCAGCATTCCTGGAAGTCCAACTCTCACCTGAGTCCCAGTGGTCAGAGCACTCTCTGCATACAAGCTCTGCTCTTGCAGGGCAGGTGTCCAGAAGTCTTGAGCTCTGATCCACTTCCTGAGTCCTGGGGTCAGAACCATCCCTGTAGGTCGACTCTCCTCTGGCAAGGAAGGTGCCCAGGGGTCTGGATCTCAGCTCTGCCTCCTGGCTGAGGACGAAGGCCCTGTCCAAGAAGCTCTGTTGCTTCTGTCGCCCACGTGCTCTCTGGTGATCACGAGGTCCTCGGGTGTGCTAGGGGTCCAGCAACATGGAGAGTCCTCTGGGGCCCTCAACGCCTTCAGCTGGGTTCATGCAGAAGATGGTAGGGCTGGCCCCAACAGGAAAAAATCCCAGCCTCTGGTTGGGCTGGGTTCATTTGTCCCTGTTCCTGCTGGCACAACACCCTTCAAGATTCTTTGGAGCTGATGTGTTCCACTCACCCATGATCCTGAGGTGATCCCAAGGTCCTGCTGCGTGAAGAGTACTCTAGGGCCCTTGCCTGCCTCAGGCAGGTTCAGGCAGAAGAACAATAAAAATTTCTAAAAAGTTAAAAGCTATGCTATGAAAATTCAGGTTGTTTTCTTTTATTGTCTTTAAGAACATATCTGTGCATATGTGCGTTCATGCCTCTGTGTGTGTGTGTGTGTGTGTGTGTGTGTGTGTGTGTGTATGTGTGTGTGTATGTGTGTGAAGGTCAAAAGTAAGGTGTCATCATCAAAAACAGTATCCATCTCCTTTGGGACAGGCCTATCATTGTTCTGGAGCTCACCAAGGGCTAGACTGTGTGGCCAGCATGCTCAGGGATCCTGGCTGTACCTCTTCTGAGTATTGACTGCAGGCACAAACCAACAGTTTGGCATTTTCACATGGTCTCTGGGGGTTGAACTGAAGTGTTCATGCTTGAAAGGCAAGGACATTATAACTGGAGCTATCTTCTCCCATTTAAAAATCTTTTATTCAGCATTGCAGATCAACCCAGGGCCTTATAAATGCTAACCAACAATTCTAGCTACATACTCTGCCTTCTAGGTAAGTATTCTGGTACTATAGCAGCAAATAATTCCACAGAAATACTTCTTGGGAAAGAAAGACAAGAATTGTGATATAATAACATCTATAACATGAAGTCCTGCGAGTCAAGAAACAAAAACTTCATAAACAGCCTGAGTAGTCATTTCAGAGAAACTGTTGCTTCATCTAACTCTAACCTAATTCAGGAAAGTGTGAAGCTGGAGCGGAATGATTCTTCTTCACTCGTCAAATGGGCTGAGAGAGAAAAGCTGACACTGCTGAGAATTACCCACTACAGATCGTGGACTCACACATTGCTTATGGAAGGTAGATTGACCTAGTCACTTAGAAAAAGAATGGGGATTATCTTATAAATTTGAATGTTTGCATACCCAATGAACCAGCAGTTCCACTTCTGGGTATGTATCTAAGAGAAGCTTAGCAAATATTAGCAGAAAAAATTCCTACCTAGCACCACTGTTCACAATAGCACAAATTAGAAAATAATCAAAGTGTCAGTTAGCAGGAGTTTGAATAAACCATGGGCTAATTACAAAAATACTAAATATCAATGAAAATTAATGAATCAAGGCACACTAGCACATGAAAAAACTTAATGAATAATAATTGTTAGGACCAAATCCAGCCTCCTGGATACAGACATTTTGGTACTACTTTTAAAAATTCAAAAGGACATTAAATAAAATATTCAGGGACTAAGCACTTGTGTCTATATGTAGTACTTCTTGAAAGCAGGGTATAGATAAAAATAGCATTCAAAGTAATGGCACTGAGAAAGGCAAGCAAAACAAACAACAGAGAGGAGCACATGCATGTGTGCTAGTCAACAGAAAGCTCTTAGTTCTTCATTCAGACAAGGGAGTCACATATTGCATTGTATAGCTAACATATTCAAAAAAGTGGGGTGCTGGTGAGATGGCTCAGCAGTTAAGAGCACTGACTTCTCTTCTGAAGGTCCTGAGTTCAAATCCCAGCAACCACATGGTGGCTTACAACCACCCATAATGAGATCTGACGCCCTCTTCTGGTGTTTCTGAAGACAGCTACAATCTACTTACATATAACAATGAATACATCTTTTAAAAAATGTTAAAAAAAAAAGTGAATACAGTAAATGTAGGTCATAAATAAGCAATGAATTCAATATGTAAAAAAGGTTAGATTACAAGTACTGTTGGTCCCATGTAAAAACAAATTGGGAGGAGCTGAGCTACGGCTCAGTAGTAGGTCACTTTTCAAGCATGCAGGACGTCCTATATTCTGCCTGAATGTATGATCACAGAAATACAAATAGGTGAAGAAAACATTTTTGAATAATTAATTAATCTCAATTGCAAATTCTATTCTAAAAGGGTGGGAAATATAGGGACAGTCTTTTGGAGGGTTTCCCCACCCAATGTCTTGTACCAGGTCTTAGGAAAAGGCCCTAGGAAGACACCTCTAGGCACATGGTTATAATTATCACAGCATCACTGTTATCTGTTATCTGAGTTCCATGTGGGTTTTCAATCTCCATGCTGTGGTTTTGATTCCGTGTGATTTTTTTTCTTTCACCCTGTAACACAAGACAAGAGCTTTGCCAAGCTCTAGAAAATGAATAAGAGAAGAAGAAATATAGAAAACAAATGGCAAATTAGCATCTCAAAAATTAAGCTGAATGAGGTGGCACATCCCTGTACCCAACATAGGCAGTAGAAGGTGAAGAATCAGGAGTTCAAGACTAGCCTTGGCTACCTAGCAAATGGGAGGCCAACTTGAGCTACATTACCAAATGAATTTTCCATTTTATTTACTCACTTCTGAAACAGGCTTTGGAGAGGCCATAGTCCTCCAATTTCTAATCCTCCAGATTAGTTTTATCATTTTGTAGGGAATAAACTAAGAAGATTCTAACTTCTATCTCCTTAAATATTTGCTTTGCCTCTGAGCCAACTCTTTGGTGGCTGAACTTGGAGAAAAAACTTAATTACAATTTTCCATGTCCCCTTGTTTACTTCCTAAAGTGGAAAAACATTGTGATAGATGAGAAAATGAGAAAAAGGCATAGAAAACAAATTAAGAAACCTCTCATATGAAGTGGGAAACAGGCCCTATGGCAAGCTGATTTTATTGCTTTTTCTCCTATTTATCTGAATGCAGAGCTTATTAACATTATGTTGCCAAATGAAGCAGCTGAGTCTAGTCCATGTCTATTACTAATATTATCATGCATTAATAATTAATGTGTAAGTCAAATATGTATTTCATAACATTTGTATGAACCAAAAGTGGGCTACATGACTGCCATTTGAAGGATGAGCCTGGGTCAGCTGGATGAAAATGAGTGCTGTGCTCACCCTTAGACAGATTTTTATTCTCTCGCTCTGACATGTTTTTCTTCCAACAATTGAGCACTTTTTTAAAAATTTCTATCTTTTCCATGTTTAACTTGGAAAGAGAAAAATACATCTCAATTGATACATCTGATACATCAGGTGTGTGTGTGTGGGAGGGGGTGCAAAAGAGATAGGGGGTTTTAAAGAAAGTGTACAGAATCTCTATAGATGAAAAGTAGTTAGAATTTAGAAGAAATGAGATATTGGAATGAGGGAAACTAGAGAGAGGATTAAGGTTTCCCAGACTAGAACACAACAGTAACAACAAGGACCAATTTCATCTCTCTTGCATTTTTTCTTCTATTGTTAATGTATCTCTCAAGGTGGCCGAGAAAAATGAAAAATAAATCTAGATAAAAAAACATCCTATTAAAGGCATTTTCAAACATTTGAAGAAATAGATGAATGTTTAAATTGTGAAGCATTTAGGATATTTCTTAATCTTTATGGGTGAATAACATTTTGTAAGTATTAAAAACTATATCAAAAGCATTAGACCTAGTCTAAATATACAACATTATATAATGCGTGTGTGTGTGTGTGTGTGTGTGTGTGTGTGTGTGTGTGTGTGTGTGCGTGCATGTGTGCATGTGTTGTGGCACTATAGTACTAAAGGCAATCTAGGATGTCAAATGTGACTTTAACCTTGATGTCATTCTAAAAACATACTCTGGTAACTAACTTTTAAATGGATTTAACAGGGATTACACAGAGAAAGAGAGAGAGAGAGAGAAAGAGAGAGAGAGAGCAGTTTTCAGTTTTGTTTTGTTACTACCTACTGCAATTGTGTTATTTCCAATGGAATTTAGTTACTTGGAATATTTAAAAGATAACCAAACACATGTATCAATCAGGTAATGAAATGTCTCTAATTACTTCAGCTCCAGGCATGTCTAATCCTCTCATTCTTTGAGAAGTAACTGATCACATTGAAATCTGTGGGCACACGCTGATGGCGTTGGATTCCAGTTTTTGAAGTTAGCTGACATGTATGAACCTCAGAAGACTTTGCTTCATTCTTCACGTGCTTCATCAATGTGAGTCAGACCTCCAAAGCTCCAAGTGCTTCTGATCAAACTACCCATTTGAGCCTCAAAATTGCCTTATGAAATATCACAGTGAACAGAAGGAACAGATCCTTAGAAAGGGCACACAATTAGAACCATGTGTTTCATTCTTGTTGATCTCAGTCTATGCACCACAGATCACCATTTGCCACATGCACAGTGTTTCTTCATACAGTTCTGTCTGTGTCTCGGTCTGAAATCTTTGCCTTCTCAAACTCACTCTGTACTACCCCAAATCCTGACCTCTCACTCCTCTAGATATTAATTTCAAATTATCATTCAAGAGGAATGCCACCATTCCTTTACAATAATGTTTTTCTGTAGTCCAAAAGGCCTGGCGGTAGAGTAGGTCTGTCCTCATTGCTGCTTAGGAAAATCCTCCTTTTCTTTTCTCCTTCCTGAGAACCACGGGTGCTGATAGCACGTCCTATCTCACTATACCTCTGAGAGTCATTCTTTGCTACTGTTAGCATTAACTTGTCTCTTTTCCTGTCTTTTGTTATCACTCCCATTATCACTGTTATCATTCTCAGTGAGGCCAACATCCACATCGATATCCCTTCCACACCAGCCTTCTCTGCCCTTGATTTCATGGCCAGCAGTCTAATTTTCCCTACTGACATTAGCAATTCAATCCCACGGTTATATCTCAGAACTTTTCATTACCAAGTACTCACTCTTTCACCCCATCACATCTTCCAATATTCTATTCTCTCAGAATTCTTTCGTTGCAGAATAACTGTTTTAATATTATAACTCCAAGAATATTGTCATTTTAGTCAGCTAAGATAGTCAAACTGACCCGTATATGTTATTAGATTTCAATTGCTAGCCATTGTGGTTCTCTCTATATATATACTAAAGGAAATTTCTTTAAAATTCTTTTGTGACTCTGGAAGTCCTTGAGCACTCCTATTGTCTTCTGCTTTGCAAGGGCACCAAGTTCAGGATGTTAAGTGTGGGTTTAACCTTGATGTCATTCTAAAAACATAGTCAGGGAACTGGTCTTTAAATGGATTTAACCAGGAGTTTTCTTTTTAATTTTCTCCAATCTGGCATGCCAATAAAATCATCAAGTTTATCATGTACACATTCTGCTTATCATTCATGGTTAACAAAAATGTCGGTTCTCTCAGTCTCAGCTTGTAACTGTGAAGGAAGCATATTTGATCCAACAATGGCTTACATTGGACTTGAGACATGGTTTTTCTAATTTCTTTAAAATGTTCCATGTTTCAGAAATTCTAGTTAAAAAGCAAGATAATATAACAAAACTTCAAAAGTTCTAAGTCTGATCTGTGGCATAGCAACAAATAAATCTTAATACACAGTAGTCAAAGGCTCTATCACCGGGTTCCATTCCGCCTACGAATGTTATCATTAATGAAGATTTACTTTAGTTGTGAAATTAAACACATGTCTATACTTCCTTAAGCTAGAAGCTTTGCTCCCAAGCTATCATTTAGCAATTGTCTCTTGCTGTCATCAAAGTAGATCTCTGCAGTGTAGAAATTAGCACTGATTGTTGAGTATCTTACATGGTATTTTCTATTGAAACCATATGTAAGATGACATGACTGTCTTCTATCTCACCTGATCTCAATGGCCTTCCTGAAAAGCTAGCCTTCCTCATATTCAAGCTAGCCAAAACCTAAGAGACTGCTTTTATACCTGGCTCTGGTATCTCCTTAAGTTCTTATGAAGTGATTTAAGTATTATGGTTCTCCTCTCACAGATGATAATTTACTGAGAAAAGGTGTATGTAATATCACACAGCTCCCTAAACACCAGCACAAAAATGATCTACTTTGTACTTCTCCAAAAATATTTGTGACAAATATAAATGTGCTCATTTTAATAAATTAAAATTTAGGGCAATGGCTTGTTTTAGACTTTCATTTCAGACTACCAGTTCCTGGGAATATGAACCTTTGAGTATCAAAACTACCTAATTGGAAACATGTTCAGTTCAAATTATCTTCCCTATCTTAAGTTTGGGGACTTCTACCTGTATGATCTTGTCAGTCCTTTTGAGTCCTCAGCAGAGACCTGCAGTTCTCTCTCTCTCTCTCTCTCTCTCTCTCTCTCTCTCTCTCTCTCTCTCTCCTGCCCTTGACTTCCTCAGACTTTCATTAGTTTGGATTATGGGAGGTTTCAAGAGATGGTTCAGCAGTTAAGAGCACTGACTGATCTTTCAGAGGTCCTGAGTTCAATTCCCAACAACCACATTGTGGCTCACAACCATCTGAAATGGGATCTGATTCCCATTTCTGGTGTGTCTGAAGAGAGTGACAATGCATACACATACATAAATAAATCTTTTTGGAAAAGTTCTTTCTTTCTTTCTTTCTTTCTTTCTTTCTTTCTTTCTTTCTTTTTTTTTTTTCTCACAGCCTCTAACAGGGCAGCAAAGGAGGTGCATGCTTTCAATCTCACAGTGCACTGGGTAAGAAAGTTTGTTCTCACCTGTATGCAAGCTCCAATTCTCCCCAGGGCTTGGTAAACAAATTATTCTAAGCACTTAAAGTCAAGACCAGTTAAGAAGAAAGGAGAAAGTGAGAGTACAGGAAAAGGGACCCGAGAACAGGGGGCAAAGAGAGACAGAGTTGAAGAGCCAAGGCTACAATAAAGACTGAAAACCTAGAAGGTCATGGAAGAAACAGGAATGCTTTCCATTGTAAAGGGCCCTTCTTTCAGAATGACAGCACTGTTTCATGGAAGTGAAGTCTAGTACTGTTAAAGGATTTAACTCTGGCCAGTCTCCAGGGGTCCTATCCTCATTAACTTGCTTTCTTTTTCAGGGTCCTCCCTTTTATCATGATCTCCATCTGTCTTCTTTCAAGACTAATGTCTGTCTTCCTGGTTACCTTTGGGCTTCTGTGTTAACCCTCTTATACAAATGGAGTTCATCCCAATGCAGTGGAGGAAAAAACCTCTAAACAAATGTAAAAAGCCAAGTCCCTCCTTTCTCCATGAAAGGTTGTTCTTATAACTCCCAATTCCACAGCTACTGAGCTGTAAACCTCTGCAGGAACTCTCAACATGTGTCTTCCCTAGTGTCTGAGCTTCTGAAGAAGCTCATGAAAAATAATTATTACACAGCCATATAAAATGCAAACCCATTATTTAAATAGAAGTTCCCAAACCACAGAACCATCCAGAGAGTTAGCTCCAGAGGGCATAAGAGAGATCATCTGGTCACCTTTTCATTTTCAGGCAAGAAAACTGTGGTGGTTTGAATATGCTTGGCACTATTAGGAGATGTGGCCTTGTTTGAGTGTGTTATTGTGGGTATGGGATTAACACCCTCATCCTAGCTACCTGGAAGTCAGTATTCTTCTAGAAGTCTTCAGATGAAGATGGAGAACTCTCAGCTCCTCCTGCACCATGCCTGCCTGGATGCTGCCGTGCTCCCACTTTCATGATAATAGATTGAACCTCTGAAGCTGTAAGTCATCCCCAACTAAATGTTGTCCTTATAAGAGTTGCCTTGGTCACAGTGTTTGTTCACAGCAGAAAACCCTACCTATGACAACAACCAAGAGACAAAGGACCTCAGCAAATGTCCCCGCTCTACCAGATAGTCAGTGGAATGCTAAGAATAGAAAGCAAGTCTGAGCTTTTGTCCAATGACTTGATCTCTGTCAAGGTAAAATTTGAAGGCAGGAAAAAAAGACCAGAAAGGGTTTACATTTAGAACAATGTAAAGCAGTCTTATATTTATAAAAAGCCCTCAACTATACACATGTGACTATTTTTCAAATTCTGCATTTCTGTTCCTTCCACTCTCTGGGTTTTGTGCTAAGAAATAAAAGCTATTCTTTATGTAAATTTAGCATCCATTGAAATGAAAGTGTGCTGCCTGAGAAATCACACACAATATGCTTCACAGTGGATTTATACATGTTTGGAAATACCCATTTTCTGAGATACTCAATATTGTTCTTTGCCATTTCTCTGAGTATTGTGTGTTGGCTAAATATTTTTGAAAATTAACAACTTTTTAAAGTACATTTTTATGTTTTTCCAGAAGTATTCACCTGTCATGGTTTGCATCTGAAATGTCCACCACAGGTTGTTATTCTGCATGTGCACTCCCCAGCTGCTAACCCGAGAAGGCCATCGGACTCTCAAGAGCCTGGCAGAGGTATGTCATCAAAGGTGAATTTAGGAAGGTTACTTCAGCCTGAGTCCTGGTTCCTGTTCATCCTTGGCTTCATGGTCCATCTCTTATGAGGAGCCTCCCCCAAATCCTGTATCTGTGAGTTGAGTTGTTCCCACCACTCCCTTTCTGCTATACCTCAACTCTTAGAAACTGAGACCTTGACCTCAAACAAGGCCTTTCTTCCCACTCAGTGTCCCAACACAACTGATACATCTTTGGGGGTTGTGCTGGTCTTTTGTGTAACTCCATTTGGTTTTCTTCAGCCCAGGGCTGTCTTGCTTCCCCAACACGATTTCTACTTTACTTCTTTTCGCCCTTATAGAATTCTTCCAATAAATCTGACTTCTCTTAAGTCTCTTTCCTTAAGTCACCCTCCACATTTGGGCCAGGCAACATGTCATATTCTTTTTTAAAGATGATTGTTCCTCTGCAATCGTCACCTGTATGTGTTCTGTTAACCAAACTCAGCATCCTATTGTTACCAGAACTTCTCTTCTGCTGGCCCATTTAATCGGTTACACCACATGAACATTCTGCCTTCTGTTGAATTTCAGTTTCAGTTTGTAACATTTTTTTTCTGTCCCTTACTCTGTGAGAAAACACAGCTAGCTCTATGCGAGATTTAAAAACAGAGAGATCGTCTTCCCTCAAGGCAGGGTAACACTTGCTAACCCAGGATGTCTTCTCAGGAAAGTCAAAACGGAGTTGAGGAGTCTACCACAGCACAGAAGCCTCCTGTGAGGACAGACAAAGAAGCAATGAGCCAAGGCAGGAAGTGTCTAAAAACTGGAAAAGGTAAGAGAAAATAATTTTCTTTGCAGCTTCCAGAAAGAAGACAACTTTTATCAACACAGTGATTTTGGCTGCTAGAGTTATATGACTGTATTCCAGAAGACCCAACAAGCAGCTAAAAGAGTCAGATGCAGATATTTGCACCCAACCAATGGACAGAAGCAGCTGACCCCTGTTGTTGAATGAGGGAAGGTTGAAAGAAGCTGAGGAGGACGGTGATCCTGTAGGAGGACTAGCAGTCTTAATTATTCTGGACCTCTGAGATCTCTCAAACACTGGACCACCAAACAGACAGCATTCACCAGCTGATATAAGGCCCCCAACACACATACAGTAGAGCACTTTCGGGTCTGTGTGAATTCAGAGATGATGCACCTAACCCTCAAGAGAATGGAGGTCCCAGGGAGTTTAAAGGTCAAGTGGGGTGGGGGGGTGGGGACATCCACATGGAGACAGGGGTATGGGAGGAGGTGTGGGATGTGAGACAGTTGGAGGATAGATGGGGAGATGGGGGGAATAAAACATGGAATTTAAAAAATAAATTAATTAATTAAAAAAATAAGCTTGTATTTCAAGCTATTAAGTATTGGGAGAGTATGATAAATGATACATAGATAGATAGATAGATAGATAGATAGATAGATAGATAGATAGATAGATAGATGTAGATGTCATCAGGAATATGAAATTAATGGCATTTGTTATCCTTGTCTGAGCCCAACCTGGTTTTCTGGTTCCATTCTTGTCTGGACTACTGTTACACTCTCCCTACCTGTTCCCTCTGCTACTGTCCACCCTGCCCTCTACAAAAACATTTATTCTTCACAAGCCCTCTACTGATTGTGTCATTACTCTAAACTAAAGCCAAAAGATAGTCCATATTCACCCTAGCCTTTAAGACCTCCATTTTGGTCTCAAAGCACATTTTCAGTGTTTCAGTATTTCCGGAGCACTTTCTCATCTGGGGAATTTGATTTAGCCATCGGGAGACCATGCAATATTACCACCTCTTTTGTGTCTTAACCCACAGTGACTTTGAGAGCCTGTAATGACTGTGCTATGAGAGCTTCATGGCAAGGATCCTTAATATCCATGCCCAGAGAAAAGGTTCCCATAACTTGCACAAAGTTCAATACCAAAGAATCCAAACATAGGGGACCAACCCCTACTGGTTGGGTCGGACATCTGAAGATGTGCTTCAAAGTATGGAACATACCTGTGTGCGTGAAAGGCAGATTTAGGAAATACTAAAGTCAATGAAAGCATATAAAATGGAATCTAGAACCAAGTCCAATACTGGCAAGGAAGCTTATGTTCCCAACAATGAGATGTAGTAATTAAGAGGCTCAGTGGCCATGTTTTGGGCTTCAGACCCTGGGGTTATCACTCAGTGGCTTTACTCCCATGGTGAAGATCACTACTGAATATAATACCTGGCTCTTCTTGTGCAGGATATCCTGTGGAAGTCTCCTCATTATCGCACTTAGTTTTACATGTAGATATTCCTGCCAAAAGAGAACCAACTTACTGGCATGAACTGCAGTTCTCGTTGTGAGTTGGCATTGAATTTATATTTCAGTCTTTTGTGAATTTGCTTAGTAAGTCAATCAGCAAGGCTAAGTCTGAAATTGCACAAATAAACTGAGGGAACCAAAGCAAATGGCTGCATTTCTGTGACCAAGCCAACTACTTTACACTAGCCTCCTTCTGAATTATTCAGACTGACTGACTGTGATGATCTGATCTACCCGAATATGGCTCTACTTTCCACTATAATTTCTATAGACAGCCTCCATGTGCACCTGGCATTATCCCTGGAAGACTGGGCAGCTGCTCCATAGAAAGAGATAACATCTGTGAAACTTAAATCATTTCCTGCTTTAGTCAGATGACAACATTGAAAGCAAGCCACACACTGGAGATTCCATTTGAACAACACGCGTGTCGAAGGCACAGGATGGAAAGTGTGCTTAAAGTTCCATAAGTAGAGAAACCAGTGGTTTCCTCATGGGAACTTGATGGATCATGGATCAAGAGTTCTATGGATACCTCATCACACACTGTGACATCCCTAAATCTGGAGACTAAATGAAATATAAGAGAAATGTAAGAAGAATTCATGACTCATTCGGATGCTGGGTCCAGTCATAGCAACTAATGTGTCTATGGACACACTCGGATGTATTTCCATCTTCCTTTTACATAAATTTCATCTATGGTACGTGGTTATAGGATCACTGAGTCTCTAGCACCAATAAATACAACTAATAAAACTAAGTGAATGAATGAAAATAAAGGAATAAGTGGAAATACCGCTGGCTTCTTTGCACAGCTCCTCACTGTGCTGTAGTAGCAATCCACATCAAATTATGGCATGAAACCTTAAATCAAACTCATAACATCAGAGACTTTAGAAACAATGACCCCTCGGCTCAGAAGCCCTCACATGACCAGAAAGTTAGAGGCGATGGGCACTGATAAATTCACCAAACGCTCGAGCTGACCTTTAAATGATTTGATAAAGAAAAGGGCAGCCTACCAGAGTAGGAGAACAAAGTGTTCTCCTCCATCAAAATACATGGCAGGCTTTGAGCTGGGTCCTGTGCCTCAAATGAACTGTATGGCATTTGTCAGAGGTATTTCTGTTTTTGAGTGCCTGTCAGTTTGAAATCACACCATCTCTGTTAGGAGGCAGCTGGGGCAAATCATCTTCCTTCTCAAAAAATATCACCAGCAGAACAGATTTCCCATTGTCTCTAGGATGGAGCCCTAACATTTCTTAGATTCCCTTAACATGGGCCTTTCTTCCTTCATAATTTACAGCTTTATTCATCAGTTTTTTTCCAGTTCTAAGAGCCATGTTAGTATAGACAATATAAAACACACCATGCATGAATATTAAAATAAAGATTATCACCAAGATATAAGTACCATCATTCATATCTTATTTGCCTCTTGAGAACAGGTCTTTCCTATATAGACATGCCTGAACTCCATTCCTTTTTCCTATCACCTTTTCTGCATTAAGTCTGTGCTTTGAACACATTTCATATCTTCTCTGTCACTGCTTAGAAATACACTAAAACAGGACAATCACAAAATCATCTTCAGCCCCAAGCTATTGAGCGGAGCTACAGAAGAATACAGCGTATTTTGTGCTAAACTCTCACATCTTCATATCTGCTCCCTGTCTTCAGTTACCCAGTGGCATTTTCTGCCCTGGGATGTGGTTGTCATAGCTAAGTCCAGTTGAAAAAAAGCCAAATTCTCAAATATTGAGCTTCAGAATTTTTAGTGAGGACTCTGTGGCCTCAGGCTTATCTCAGAAAATCTAGCTCTTGAACCTGCAGTTTCTGTGGGTCTGTCTGGGTTTTCACTATAAAGTTCCTGTGTCCCAAGAAGAGCCCCAGAGCCAGGTATGTAGTAGCTGGTTGCCGTGGTAATAGCCAATTCTTCCTGCTCTTTTGTTAATTGTGTTCTTTAGTCTTGTTAGGGAAAGAATCTTGGAAAGCAGCCAGTGGGTCAAGAAAGAGAAAGGAAAAAAAAATATGATCTATGTCCATTTCTGTTTCCTGGCTTCAAGACTGGAAGAGTGAGGAAAGCTGTAGAGACACAGACAGGGAAAGAAGTAGGACGGTGAACTGAGCAGGGTGGTAGCAGCTTACTGAGGTGCTACCTCAGTAAGGAACCCAGCTAGTTAGCGTAGTTCCGTCATGGCCACATCATAACCAAGGGCTGTTATGGGGTGAGGAGGTGATGGAGAGTTCTGAGGGTGGCTGGACATGGGCTCCCCAGAACACAGTGGAAATTTCTCATTCTCTAGATGAGGAGATAATAACCCAGAGATAACCATTCAGAAGCATTCACTCATGCATTCAGTCAGGACTACAAGCCCAAGACTCCACTGGTCATGGTCACTGATGCCTTGAGATAATATAAAGAAATAGCACACAGCCCATTTTGTAGGTATAAATTGTTAGGAACTCTATAAGGGCTGAGAGCATTTACCTTTTTCAAACTAAGAGGAAGAATATTAAGATTTCATGGATATGAACAGGGGACCAACTCTGTGACAGGGAGAAAAGATGGCTCCAACTGGGGTGTCAGCCACAGCGATGCTTCCTGGACTTCATGGGCATAATACTCTCCCCGAGCACTACCTACGACACCTTATTTACCCAACGTGAATGCCACTTCCTTGTGCTGCGGACCCCTGAACGTGACGGAACCATTATTCATCTTCGTTCAGAGGGAAAACGACCCTCTTTATAATGGAGTAGAGAGTTCCAACAAAAGAACTCTGTGTTTGACTCTACGACGGACTAATTCTCGTCAGTCCCGGACTACCCTGGGTTGGCACACCCAGCAAAAATATGCAAGGACACTGAGGGCCCAAGGCAAATTGTCTCTCCCTTACAACTATCTTTTAAAATGAGCAGGGAAACAGAGCTGCTTGTTTATAAGGCGTAATATTGAACAGCCTTTTCCCATTTCCCGCAGTGTATGAGCTTTGCCTCACCATTTCACAAGAAATACAATGTTTTCTAACATTGTGGCACTTTCAGCCATCTTATGTTTGCCTGTGACTGTTTATTCCACACATTGGTATTAAAAGTCTGGCTGTTAAGCAAAAGTAATATTCCAAATTGACATGAATTTGAGTCAAACATGAGAAATGAGCTGTATGCAGAGAGCATTGTGTTGTTCGGGGTACATGTGAGATGCCCTGCATGTGCCAGGGAGAAGTCATTTATACTGACAAACATTAGCAGCCTCAGTGGCAGTTTCCTTCATCTAATTCAATAGCAAGTCAGTCCAGCATTTAATTCTAAGGCTCCAGAAACAGCAGCAGCATCAACAACAGAAACTCTGTAATTATTTTCTACACTTTTCAAATAAATATGAACATGTCTGCAAGTACAAAAATTAGCTTGTTTGGAAGGGCCTGGGATAAAGTATGGCTCCAACTAAAAGAAATCTTCCCAGGAGCAGCTGTTAGAGAAAGGTCAAAGAATTCTCCAATTAAAAAAGAAGATAAAATAATTTGGGGGATGTTTTTATAGTCTTAAGGAATATTATGAGTGACCCTAGGGACAATTCAGTGGCACTTACGATGCTTCTTTTACATATTGTCAGTGGAGTGTGTCTGGATAAGCTCTGCAGGAGGTAAGATATAATTGACAGAGAAAATTTTCCCAGAGAAATTATGTTCTTTTCACTCTCGTTTGGAAGCAATGCTGTGGCTTACAGCCTCCCAATCAGGCACTTACAAACCCAGAAACTTCTGAAGGAGAAAGCCCCTGTTTGCTTTCATCCTCTCAAGGAAAGTAATATTAGGATTTGTTTCCCTGGAATCACTCGCAGAGACACCTTGCCTCACGGTTCTGGAAAGTTCTAACAAGAAAGGCACAGGTGACCTTATATCCGATGATTAGAACAAAATTATACCGCAGAAGGGAAGAGCTGTGAGCATTGCTAAGTACTCATTTTAAATTAGGATGGTCTGTTCAGTTGAATGAATTAAAATCATTGGGGCAGTTATTTTATGCTTCTACGTCATATATCTGGAACTAATGACAGGACCAGGAAAACAAATTAGTATCACATATCTTCATTCTGTCTTGTTCCAAGTCCATGTGAATTCCAGAAGTAAAGAGGTTCATCTCTGCAGAATGCAATTCCAGCCAGGTAGTGACAGCCCTCAATAACAAAAAATGGGAAAAAAAAGTTAGAAAACTTTAGGCACCTGGTCAAGATGGGATCCAGAGCCAGGGAGCAATCCTCATTATATTAACTAGAGAGCTATAACACTGAGATGAAATCCACAATGCACAGAGATACAGAGGAGTTAAAATAGTCTGCAGTGTGATGTACACATGAACATACATGTGTTACCAAACATATAACCCTAGGACGGTTAATAAGTTCATTGTTCAGTTGGCATGCTCAAGGATTAACTTAGGATGTGGTAGGGCTGAATCATCAGAAGAAGCTCTTCCATGTCCAATGCTCGGCTTGATGAAGAAACAGGAATCCCAGCTAAATTGCAGGAAGAGTTTTATTCCTGTAAGACAGAACACATTATAAAATATACAAAGAAAGGAAAGCTTAGTTCAAAATGATGGCTCATCTATGACCCATTGTTTGGAAACAAAGTTGTGAAGTTCAGTAGGGGTCCAACTGTAGACATGGAAATGAGAACACTTATTTCTTCTAGGTTTATAGGAATGTACCAGAGTTATGTAAAAGAGCGAGACTCTAAAGCCTAGCTGGAATAAGCAATTTGCTCAGGTTTAACCAGAAAAATAGGGCGCTGACCCAGGACCTCTGACTGCAGATAATATTCTCTTTCTGTGGAGTACATGATTAGATCTGTGTGCTCCCATTTGAAAACCCAAGAGACAGAGCTAGGGATAAAACCCACTGGGTAAAGCTTCCCTTGCACAAGCAAGAGGACCTGACCAGATCCCTAGGTAAACATCCCTGTGGCAGCTTTATAGCCCCAGCCTTGGGGGGTAGGGGTCAGGGAATATCATAGAGACTAGTGAATCCCAGAGCTCACTATACAGGCTGAATTGTTGAGTTCCAAGTTCAGTGAGGAGGCCTGTCTTAAACACTAAAGGAGAGGGCTAGGAAAATGGCTAAAGGATAGAGGCACGCATCTCGAGTGTGGTATGACCTGAGAGTTTCATCTATGGGTACCACAAGGTGACAGGGAATAAACCATTTCTGAGAGAGTTATCCTCTGATCTTCACCTCTCTCTCTCTCTCTCTCTCTCTCTCTCTCTCTCTCTCTCCCCAAATAAATGAATGGATGAATGAATAAATTAATTAATAAATGCTAAGGCAGAAAGAGAACAGAAGATACCTGATAACCACTGGTTCCCACACATATCCACATTCATATGTAAACATATGATCATACATGCCTACATATGCACATATCCACCAAATGCGTACTACATACCAAGAATATAAAAGGGAACTTTCAGAAATAATAAGGATGATTGCAGACACAAAAAGGCTTGTCCTGCTAACAAGAGTAACCAAAAACCATTCTGTTGACTTGTCAGAATGGATCTGTCCCCAAAGTCCAAACGATATGTCTACTCAAATATTAACTTTTAAAAGGATTCAATTATTCTTATAATGAAGTAGAAATTTCTGGCTATGCCATGTGACACAGACTCATGCGATGTTTTGCTGAGGCAGACCCATGAGAGGACAAATGATGGTTGGAGAGTGTATAAATAGGGCTGAATGGACAGTGATAGTGCATTTGCATAGCTGGCCATGTAACGCTTATTTACCAGAAAACATCTGGCTTTGCAAGTGATTTTGGCCACTTCCGCTGACTCATGCTGGTTCAGCAGAGGCCTGGCTGTTTCGGCTGGATCATGCTGCCACTGCTGATTTGTGTTTGGTGACACTGTTGAACTAGGCTGTTGGTATCCTGATACTACTGAACTGCACTGCTAGTATCCTGACAATGGAAATTGGAATCACCCCAAGGAAGTACTTCTAAACAGGTCTACATCCCTATTGTCCTATTTATCATCTTTTCTCCCCGACCTGTGCATGGTGGGCTAGAAGGGGAGGGGAGAGCAAAGTGTTTGAGAATGCTTCTTAAAGGATGTCTTGAAGAAAATCTAAACTTACATTGTAATCATTTGGGGAAGCAAGAACAGGCAGGATATAAAGGCCTAAGATATTGAACTCTTTTTCCTTATTTGAAGCACTGTGTTGTTTTCTATTAATAAGCATAGAAATATTATAAAATAAAATAAAATAAAATAAAATCGGCTACCAGTTGGTGGAATTGTTTGGAAAGCACTAGGAAGTGTGGCCTATATGGAGGAGGTGTGTCATTACGGGGAAGGGCCTTGAAGGTTTCAAAAGCCCATGCCATTTTCAGTTAGCTCTCTTTCTCCCTGCCTCATGGTTGTGGATCAGAGATAGACTCTCATCTCCTTACCAGGACCATGCTGGCCTACCTTCTGCCATGCTCTCTGTCATGATGGTCATGAACTCTAACTCTCTGAAACTGTTAGACCTAATAAACTCTTCTATAGTTTGGCTTGGCCATGGTGTCTTTTTGCAGCAAGAGAAAAGTAATTAGGCTAGGTACTAAAGCAATACAGTACACGTATACATAGTTTATCATAGGGACATTTGCTTATTTTGTCACCTGAGAGTTAGCCAAGATCTATTTTTATTCTTAAGAAATGCTGACCTTGGGTTCAGAGCAGGAGAGGTTAATGACCAGAAAGCACCTAGTAGTGAGAGAAGTAAGCAAGTACTAAAGATAGCAAACAGAAACCTTCAGTTCTGGGTGTGCCAAAATAACAGACAAGAACCATACCAAAGAACTCACAAAGAAGATACAAGCTGAGCAACCAAATAAAGCCATGTATAGACCATTCAAAGTATAGAATGGTCACACACTCATGGTGGCACTGAATAACTGATTAAATAAACAAGACGGGCAAACCTATTATGAAGAAGAATTCTGAAACATCTGTGTAGATTAGATACTCTGCCCTTTAAAAAGAGTAATATGAACCCAGATGTCCCTCAACAGAGGAATGGATACAGAAAATATGGTACATTTACACAATGGAGTACTATTCTGCTATTAAAAAAATGAATTTATGAAATTCTTGGGCAAATGGATGAATCTGGAGGCCATAATCCTTAGTGAGGTAACCCAATCACAAAAGAAGTCATTGGATATGCGCTCACTGATAAATGGATATTAGCCCAGATACTTAGAACAGCCAAGATACAATCTGCAAAACACATGAAAATCAAAAAGGAAGACCAACGTGTGGATACTTCATTCCTCCTTTGAATAGGAAACAAAATACCCATGAAAGGAGTTATAGAGACAAAGTTTAGAGATAAGATGAAAGGATGGACCATACAGAGACTAACCCACCGGGGATCCATCCCATAATCAGTCACTAAACTCAGACACTATTGCATAGGACAACAAGTGTTTACTGAAGGGACCCTGATATAGCTGACTCCCACAGAAGTGGATGCTCACAGTCATCCATAAGAGGGAGCACGGGGCCCACATTGGAGAAGTTAGAGATAGAACACCAGGATCTGAAGGGGTCTGCAACCCTAGAAGAGGAACAACAATATGAACTAAACAGAACTCCCAGAACTCGTGCCTCTAGCATCATATGTAACAGAAGATGGCCTAGTCAGCCATCATTGGGAGGAGAGGCCCCTTGGTACTGCAATCTTTATATGCCCCAATACAGGGGAACGCCAGGGCCAAGAAGTGGGAGTGGGTGGGCAGGGGAGCAGGGAGGAGGGAGGGGGGAGGGGACTTTCGGAATAGCATTTGAAATGTAAATTAAGAAAATATCTAATAAAAAAGTAAAAAAAAAAAAAAAAGAAGAGTAATATGACTCCCACTCCTCAGAACAGTCAGAGACTGGAGTCTGGAAGGGAAGACGTTGGAAAACCCACCTCAGTCAGGTCAGCAGCATTACTGTCAGTACATACAAGCCCTGTTGACTCATCTCTGTTGATGCATCCTTGACTTTGTGTGATCAGAATGGCTCTTTGGCTTCCCCAAGCTCCACCCTAACTATGACAAAACTATCACATAAATCCCAATGAACAGACATTCTACCCCATATCTAACCAGCACTCTTCACACATGGCAAGGTCATCAAAAACACAGAAACACTCAGAAACAGATAACAGCCAACAGGCATCTGAAGAGACGTGAGGACTAGATGTGATGGTCAAATCCTTGCTGGAATTGTACCTCTGGGTTCAATAGAATTGAGAGAGAACCTACATGGTGTGCAGAAGACCCCAAACCTGAGTCTTCAGGCTATGCAGGCTACCAGGTCTGGATAAGCCTCTATACTTCACTGGTTCTCTCTGCCCTATGAAGGCATTCTCTTCACACAGCACAGGCCCCCTTCTGGCTCCCTGGTAGATGCCCCTTGCAGCTTTTATTTTCAGCTCACAGTTTGCAGCATCTCTACATTTCATCAAAGGCAGTGCTTGGTCCAGCTCACTCTTTCCTAAAACTAGTTTTTAC